>JAODAL010008226.1:0-119392 GCA_025379985.1 Phyllomedusa bahiana | reverse complement strand
AGAAAATGTATTAGCATAAGAAAACAATACATTACAAGTGTAAAAAAAAAAATGTAAAAAAAATGTTAAACAGTTCTCCCGTCATGGGAGTAAAAAAAAAAGTAAAACAAACATAAAAAGTGTAAAAAAAAGTGTAAAAAAATAAATAAAAATAAATAAAAAATAATTGTGCATAAATTACACGCACGAAAAAACCTACACATATTTGATAACCACACGACCGTAATAACCTTAAAATTAAAATCTAACAATTATTAAGTGTGAAATGTTGAATAGGTAAAAAAAAATAAAAAAAAATAAAAAAATAAAAAAATAATAATGAAATTATTTATAAGTGAACTTAAACTATTCCCCATAAAGTACAACTTGCTCGAATAAAACGAGTGCCTCATACAACTGCGTCATTGAAAAAATAAAAAAGTTACAACTGTTGAAACGCAAGGAGGCAAAAACTAAAAAAAAATTCTGGTCATTAACTACTTTCAGGCGTTCGGCTTAAGGGGTTAAGGATGCTTTGGCCTCTCACATGGGTCACAATTATTATCACAGATATGCCATAGATTTCAAATTCATGACACTTGGAGTATATAGGAAAAGCTGATATCATTTAGCTCACAGACTATGCTTCTCAGTTTAAAAATAGGGTACTTAGAATCAAATAATACAGTATGAACACTGTCTTTCATGCTGCAGCAAAAAAACAGTGAGACACTCAAACTTAGCCCCCTCTGAAGAAAGTGGAAATGATGAGTGATCAGTAAAAAAATCTAGATCGAGTCGATTGCCAATTTGAAAAAAAAATTGTGTTGATTTTCGATCTCGATCTATCGTCGATTCCCATTAAAGTCAATGAGAGAAGATTATCAGTTTAATTTTTATACCGAAACAGGTGAGAAGAAGCTGGAATTACCATCCAGAACAGTAAACTGGATATGTGGTACAACTTAGTGTAGACAATTTGGCTCTAAGAGTCACAGAAAAAAAAATGCACAAGCTAAAATAATTCATTCTTTTCAATGACTAACTGAAAAGATGAGGACAGTGTTTCTATAGCAGGTAAAACAGTAGCAGCTGCTACGGGGTATCTTTGACACGTAAGAAGAAGCCAGTATTGGAACTGGCACATGGTAACTGACAGGAGCCCCCTATCACTTTTTTCTAAGAACATGTCATATACAGTATGTGGTGGCAGCAAGAACATCCCAACGGGGAACACGGAGGTTCAGCTGGCAGGGCCGTAGCTACAGGGGTGCAGTGGTAGCCAGGGCTGCCATCAGTCATTTATTAACTGTTTCTGGGTCCCATGCAACTAAATCAAATGGGGCCCCCACCCATTACTAGTTCCTATTTTTTAACATATCACTGGGTCCCTTTTTGATTAGGGCCCCTGACAGGAGAACTGCCCTATTGTCATCCCTGGCACCCCTTTTACAGTAGGCTGACCCCAAAACCAGCAAAAATGGCCTTTCGGACACTCAATAAAATTAGCAAGAAAAGAGTATTTGAAACAAGACTTTTTGAATAGGACATTCACTATCGCTGTCATTTACAGCAGCATGACCTGAAAAGCAGCAAAAATGACCTTTCAGACACTCAATAAAATTAGCAATAAGAAAAGGGTATTTGAAACAAGATTTTTTGAATGGGACATTCATTGTAACTGTCTTTTACAGCGGCATGACTCAAAAAGCAGCAATAATGATATTTTGGACACTCAGAATAAAATTAGCAATAAGAAATGTGTATTTGGAATAAGATTTTATTTTCAGCTAAGACCTTTACTATTGGTGTCTTTTACAGTGGTCTGGCCAAAAAAACAGCAACAATGACTTTTTGGACACTCAGAATAAAATGGGCAAGAAGAAATGACTATTTGAAGCAAGATTTTTTTGAATAGGACATTGACTATTGCTGTCTTTTACAGCAGCATGACCCCAAAACCAGCAAAGAGAAACTTTTGGAAATTCAGAATAAAATTTGCAAGAAGAAATGAGGATTTGAAATAAGATTTTTTTCAATAGGATCATTGATTTTTTTCAATGTGTAATGTGTATTTCACATTCTGAAGAAGACGTTCTACAGTTTACTAGTCGTGACATCGGCAGCCGGGGCAACAAAATCTTCAGAGAGCCACGCTTGATTCATTTTGATAAATTTCAAACGATCCACATTCTTGGGGGAAAGACTGATACATTTGTCAGTTATCACCCCACCAGCTGTGCTAAATGTTCGCTCTTAGATAACGCTAGCTGCCGGGCAGGATAAAACTTCTATGGCATGTCGAACAAGCTCAGGCTATTCATCCAGTTTGGACACCCAGAAGTCGATTGGGTCCAGACCAAGTTCAAAACCATCAGTGTTGAGCCGCAGGTAGTCATGGACCATGGTCTTAAGGCGGTCTCTGTGTGCCTGAATGCTGCCCTGCCTTACAGGCATTTGTGAGGTTTTTAAAAAACGATTGCCACATGTCATCGAGTAGGCTTCTGCCACACTTCCTGCTGCTGCTGCTGCTACAGCTACTTGCCATTCTACTGCTGGCACATTGCTGATGTTGTTCCACCATGACATTAGAATGTGAAGAAGATGCAACAGATGTCTCGAGTTGGTCAATGAGCACTGTCTCAAATTCTTGCATTCTACTGTCAATTTGTGTGGGTGGAAGGAGATTGCTGACTTTTGATTTGTAGCATGGATCAAGAAGGGTGGTCACCCAGTAACCGCTGTTCATTTTGATTGATTTAATGCATGGATCATGTTGCAGGTAATGTAGCATCCAAGCACTCATGTGTGAGATGCTGCCAGGGTCTCCCAAGCATTGGGGTCGAGGGGCACTAAACAGATCTTCCTCCTCCTCCAGAAGTCTGTGCCAACCTCTTACCACTGAAGGGACATCGGTACCGTCAGTGTCCAGCCCTGCCTTATCATCCTCCTTCACTCCCTTATCCTGAGCGTCACCACCCAACCCACCCAGTGAGCAGTTAGTGAGATTTTGAGATTTAATGCCCTTGACCGTGCTTACTAGTCCATGTGTCTGTAATGCGATGGACTTTGGTGGACACAGATGCAGCCAACGAGCTGAAGATTATTTCTGGCATGTGACTGGCCAGGGCAGGGACAGCTTTTCTTGCAAAAAAAAATGCCTGCTCGGCACCTGATATTGGGGCAGCCGGGCCAGGGTTGGTGGTTTCCACTGGTCCACCAGGTGGAAAGGCAACTTTCCAAGGCCAAAGTCTGGTAATGCCACATTCAGGCTTTTGGCTTTGGGGAGGGTTTGGGGGTTTAATGTTTTTCTTTGTTTTTCCACACCTGGATACAGAAGGCGGGTTTCCAACTGGATACGTTTGCGTGGGGTAAAACGAGGAAAGGAGAATGGGTAGGCTATGTCTTGGTGGTGGGGGGTAAAATTGGCCAACAGTTCGGGACGGGAATGGGGCTTTCTCCTGTTCCGGCACATCAGCCATGGACCCTTGTTTTTGGAAGTGGTGAGGAGGAGGAGACAGAAGATTTACAGTGGTTAAAACCCCAGACCTATAGGGCCTTTTTTCCCCAAAAGGACCCTCCACTCAATTTCTACAAAATATTTTTTACAGTGTCTTGTGCACAAACGTCATCCCAAAACAGATCAAAAACTTTTGGACACAAATCAAATTTTCGCAAAAAAACTATTTCGAGCGTTGCTTTTCACAGCGATTTCGAAACAGTTCTTGGCTACAGGTCACCCAAAAAAAATCAATAAATTTTTTTGGGCACATAATAAATTTTTAACAAAAAAACCTGTTTATCAGCGCGATCGATTTTCACAGCTTTTCGCCAAGCCTCTTGATAAAGCTGGGCGAAACGCGCGCGGGGGCTACCCTTCCTTGGCAGTGCATTCCCCATTCCGTATACCCTTGGTAATGTATTGTGTGTGAGAGGTGGGGCATTATTGACCCTTTTGATGTGTCTAAATTTACTATTTAATCACTTGATCCTAATATAAGACACCTTAATACAATTTTAAACTATAGGTTTATACCCCTTTGAAATTTTCAAAATTCAAAAAATTTTTTTTGATTTGTATGCCTTGTTTGATATGGGCATTATTTTTAATTGTTTTTAGCCTTTAAAATTTGTAATTTGGAAAATTTTTTTTTTTTAAAATTTATTTATTTTTGAATTAATAAAATTGTCAAATATATTTTCCTATGACTTTTTGTCTTTGTATCTTTTTTTTTAAAATTTTTTATGATATAATGACTGTAGATAGCTTACCTTAGAATTTTGTTTTAAAAACCCATTTATCAAGCGTTTTGTTTTTCACAGAAATTTTCGTAACATTTCTTGTCACAGTTTCACCCAAAACAAATCAAAAAACTTTGGACACGGAATATAGTTTTCTGCAAAAAAACAGTATATCAAAGCGATTGCTTTTCACAACAGATTTCATAGCAGTGTCTTGTGCTACAACTGACACCCAAAACAAGATCAATACATTTTTGGACACAGAATCAAATTTTCTGCAAAAAAACAGTATATCAGAAAATTGCTTTTACCCAATTTCGTAACAGTGTCTTGTACTAAGCGCACCCAAAAAACAAACAATAAACTTTTAGAACGAATAAAATTTTAAAGAAAAAAAACAGTTTATCAGAGCGATTGCTTTTCACAGCAATTTCTTTAACATGTCTTGTGCTACGCTGCACCCAAAACAAATCAATAAATTTTGGCACGGAATACAATTTTCTCTAAAAAACGTATATCAACGTTTGCTTTTCACAGCAGATTTCAAACTGTTGTGTACAACGCTCACCCAAAAACAGGATCAAAAAACTTTTTGGGCAATCAAAAAAAGATAGGAAAATGGTTCGCAGCAAATAAGTATCCCTAACTACTACTGCTGGGACCCCCTATCTTGCTGACCCCAACCAGTTAATCTATCTAGCAGTTAAAAGTCCGGGGAAATGGGTGTCTGCCGCTTTGAAAAAAGCACGCATAAAAGCAATGGTTCAGTTTACAGTCTGTAATCGTAAGGGGCATTCACCGGAATACAGTGAATAGAAAAAACGGGGTCTTGTGATTTTAGCAAAATGAATCCCTACACCCCCCACTGGTGATTTTCTTGATCCCCCTCTGTAGTCTGCACTGTTGTCGGGCCGAAAAAGAAACGGGAAGCGTGAAAATGCAAATCTTAATCCTCAATCCGTTTTTTGATCCGATTTTAGGGAAAATATGGATCAAAACAGATCGAGGAAACCCCAAAAAAACGAGAATGATCAATATTTGGGGAAATAAAAAACTTTCCCAAATTTTCCAAAGAGCATATGCAGGGTTCTCAGTACAATGGCTGACTACCTAAGGCTGAGTCAGGCCATTCCAGGTGTCTTTTCTTTGAACTCATGGATAATTAATCAAATTACCTGAACGTGGAGAATGGCAAATATATATTTTGACTTTTTTTTTACTCAAGTGGCATTTTTATTGGCAACAGTTTGAGATGTATAAGAGTTTTTAATCACTTTTTATTCCATATTTTGGGGAGGATAGAGAACCACAAAAAACATTGTGTATGTTCCTTTTTTAGCAGTGTTCATATAGAATTAATGGAATTAATTAGGTAATATTTTAATTGTTGAACTTATACAGCCTCAACTATATCAATTATTGTATGTTAATTTATCTATTGGTGTCCATTTTAACAATTTAAATTGGTAAGCCAATATTTGAGACCTTTTTTTTTTACATTTTTTTTAAAATAAAAAAATATTCCTCCCGACCCAGGGGGAAAAAACACTTCAAGTTTGGCATTGAATCTTATCACTGGTATGTATTTATTTGGTATTGATGGAACAATGCAAATCTGAAAAATAAAATGAACATGTCATTTATGCTATAAACTGAACATAATAAAAATGAACCCCCAAAAAATGCCGCAATAACCCTTTTTGAATTCCAAATACTTTAAATGATATTTCAAATTATACGATTAAAAGAAAAACAAGCTATCTTATAGCTATGTTTCAAAAGATCAAAATCTATGGGCCTTTTAAATTTGGGGGTTAAAAAAAAAACAAATATGTCACCAAACATTTCTGCATGAAGAATGCATTTTTTTTTGCTCTGGGCTTCAATTTGCACACCTGTTCACAATGGGTGCGTCTAAAACACCTAAGCACAATTAAACTGGGTATTCAAATACTTTCAGCTAAGAAAAATTTGAGGACCCGATCCTTGGTAAAAGAGCAACATTTCTCTTTAAGGAAACGATATTTTTAATTTATTAAGTGATTAATGGATCCCTTTCGACAGTATTAACTTATTTACAAATCTTCCCGTTAAAAGCCCTGTTTAAACAAGGTTACCTTCAATTTTTTCATTAATTGAATGATATTGAAAAAAAAAAAATGTCAGCTTTTCTTTAGACCTTTTGTCACTAAACATGTTGATTGGTATGTAAAATAACTATATGCTGTAAATTAAAGACATATATCTAAATTCTGCTACTACAGTACAACCATATTAAAGGTACAGTATCATCTTTTCTGAAACTTAGTATTTATTGGAAACAATTACAATTTTTTTTTTTATTTTTTGTTTTTCTTTTAAATCCCTGCTTTATACAGGTAAATATAAAATACAAAATATTGTAGTAGCGATCATAAACAGATCTAACTCTTTAGTGGCAGAAAAAAAGAAAGATACACAGACAAGCACTTTCTCATGTGGAATGCTAGGATAAACAAGGGCCAAAAAATCATAAAAAAATTAGTCACCTTTTTCCGTTGTCAAACCAAAGGAAAAAACCTCTTCAGGGGGAAAAATCGGTTACTTGTAAAAAAAAAGTCCTTCATCTGCTGCTTGATCATGAACAACTAGACACTGTGATCTTAGAGCAGGGACAGAGGAAAAACTAATGTGGTAACTACGGGGCTAAAATAGCCTCATAATCTAGTGACTGCTAGTAACTAGACTAAAAATTTTACGATGCAGTCAGCACTGACTTGAGAAAAGTTTAATAGTTAAAACTGCTTTTGCTTTTATGCTTTGTTTGTATTAAAGCTTTTTTAAAACGTCAGCGATGGCCCCCATTGTAAAAATTTTTGTCTGTTTTAGCAGTCATGACAAAAAACCTATTTTAGCCCCGTTGTGACTATTTTCCCTATAAAGGAAAATCTCCCTTAGGGGAAAACCATAAGGTTGTGGAGATTCCAAATTGGCTTTTTGCACTCCACTTCCCTTTCTTAGCTACTCAGTGCCTCCCACTCAGACAAGCTAGCATCGCTCTGCTCTGTACTGACGAGAGGCAAAGACCCCAAAATGGCTGTCTGCAGATGAGTGATGCTGGCTTGGCTAGATACCCCTTCTTGCTTTCCAAAGATCCAGTGGGTCAAAAGCAAATTGAGGATTTGTTACGTCCAAAAGAGGGCACAAGAGCTTCTCAGCTCCTTTCCCATAATGCCTTGTCATATACAGATGCTTCGTGGAGTGCAAAAATTAAATTTTTAATCTCCACACACTACAGGTACTCTCCTTAAGGAGAGATCTTCCCTTTCTGAGCTACTCATTGCCTCCCACTCAGCCAAGCTAGCATCGCTCTGCTCTGTACTGACGAGTGGCAAACACCCCGAAACAGCTGTCTACAAATGAGTGATGCTGGCTTGGCTAGATACCCCTTCTTGCTTTCCAAACATCCAGTGGATCAAAAGCAAATTGAGGATTCGTTACATCCAAAAGAGGGTGCTAGAGCTTCTCAGCTCCTTTCCCATATTTTCCTCACTGGCAGGACAGACTAATCTCATTTTACTGCTGCTGTAAAGGAAGGCATTTATCATAGTTTAATAATTTTGTACAGTTGAAAAAAGACAAATGTCCATCAAGTTCACCCAAGCGTGGGGAAAATTATGAATGAAGGCAATTTGTAAGCTTTGTTTCCTTCCATTGATGAAGACTTTAGAATCCATAAGGCAAGAACCAATCTGCCCTAAAGGAATTTTTCATTCCTGTTCCCAAAATTGCCATCAGACTAGTTTTAAACATTTTATACAGCTACATAAGAATTAATATTACTTAATATTAAGTAGTTATCTCAGCCGTTCTTGAAATCATCAATTGTTCTTGCTGTGACCAGCAACTCAGACAGTGTATTCCACACATTCACAGTTCATATGACAAAGAAGGCTTTTCTTCTCTGTAGGTTGAACCTTTTCTTTTGAGAGATTTTTACATAAAAATAAGTTTTCATCATACTACTTATATGAATGAATATGTACTTATATGAATGAATCATATCTCCCCGTAGTCATCTTTTCTCAAGACTAAATAAGTTTAACTCTTTTAGCCTCTCCTCATAACTAAGATGCTCCATTTCCCCTATTAGTTTGCTTCTCTTTGTTTCTCTAGCTCCATTATATCCTTTCTATAAACTGTAGCCCAGAACTGAACAGCATATTTCAGATGAGGATGCACCAATGCTTTATACAGCGGTAATATTTCATCCCTGCTCCGCAAATCCCAGCATCTTTTAATACATGCCAATATCCTACTGGCCTTAGAGGCAGCTGATTGACATTGCATGCTGTTCTGTAATCTATGATCTACAGGAACGATCGGATCCTGCTCAACAAGTAATTTTTCCAGTTTTTTACCACTAGAAAATATGATGCCTTAAGATTATTATTAGCTAGAGGCAGAGCTATAAATTTATTTAATGACATTAAACCTCATTTGCCAAGTAGATGCCCATTACTTATTGTATCTACGTCTGCTTGCAATTCCATACATTGCACTACACTACATCGCTAGGTATCATCTGCAAAAATAGAAACGGTGCTATTAATCTCTTCTCCTATATAGTTAATAAATAAATGGAATAAAAAAGGACCCAGTACTGAGCCAAGGGGTCATCAGTTTTCAATCCAGTTACGCACTATTATTTCTAAACCAATAGATTTTAATTTACTCAATAGACATTTATGAGGGACAGTGTCAAACACCTATGCAAAGTCTAAAAACACTATATCCACAGCCACCCTGCTATACAGGCTTCCACTTACCTCTTCATAAAAGCAGATCAGGATCTCTGACAACTTCTGTCCTTAGTAAAAGTCACTGAAAGAAAAACGACAAACTCTATCTAAAATATAACCTTTATTACTAGCCTATAAAAAGATACCAAAAGATAAAAGCAAACTACATACCCTAACACCGCTACACTATAAGTATAGACAGGGATATTCTATCCCTATACGTATCCTACACTCACCTACCTAATTTGGTAGGGTAATCGTCCCGAAAGGGTCGGCCCCACCTATATGTCTAGCCCTATTACGTCCTATACAATCCCTTACTGGGCAATAATATCACACTTAAACCTTATCCACAAAATATTAAAGATAAAACAAGAGGATAGCTATAGTTATCACAACTTCAGATAGGTGATATATAGGTCACTCAATATAATTCAAATAAGGAGATCCAGATTCGTAAATTACAATATTTAACCATTCAGATAGATGACAGTATATCGAATCAAATCAGATCATGCGACCTTATCCGTTATATTCTCCTGTTAGTCCATATTGTCCTATGCCGACGCGTTTCCCCCCGCTGTATAAATACAGGGTTCATCAGGGGAAAGTAGACCTCATAGAGATAAGAGGCAGCGGCAGTCAGGATATCCCTGCCAAATGCGCAGATAGTGGCTAGACATATAGGTGGGGCCGACCCTTTTGGGACGATTACCCTACCAAATTAGGTAGGTGAGTGTAGGGTACGTATAGGGATAGAATATCCCTGTCTATACTTATAGTGTAGCGGTGTTAGGGTATGTAGTTTGCTTTTATCTTTTGGTATCTTTTTATGGGCTAGTAATAAAGGTTATATTTTAGATAGAGTTTGTTGTTTTTCTTTCAGTGACTTTGCCTTCTCACAAACTCGTAGGTAGTGTATTTAAAAAAAAAAAATTTTCAGTGATTGTCCTTAGTAAAACCATGCTGGCAAACACTTATAATATTATAGCTAGTCACTTAATTGTCTTTGGAGCAAATTACCAGTTATTTATAGAGTTATGTTCTCAACATACAATGGTTTAAGCATCCAGAATTTGTCACATAACAAAAAAATATTGTATTTTCAGGGATCATTGTATTCTTGTTGTCAATACCGCTGTTTGCTCAGTCGCTTGTGACTTTACTTTGTGTTTGCCATGCGGCATTTCCTGTTTGCTTGTCCTTGCTGTTTTTGCCATGTGGTAACCTGTGATCCTCCTGGCTACTAGGAGCGGCCACAACCTGCTGCTACTTATTCCTGTGCAGGTTAAGTTGGTTTTGGCTTCCCTAGCAAATCACCTCTCTCCTGGGGCTTTAGAAGACACTCTTTCCCACACCTCTGGGCCTGAGTCTCGGTATTACCTGGCTCTGGTCAATATGTCTTGTCCATGTCTGGATTCCTAGTTCATGCTTATGTTCCTTGCTATGTTTGTGTATATGCTGATGTTTTGTCATTTGTTGCTTGTATCCTTGCTGCTGCCTCTGTCGGTTACTCTTGTTGTTTGCTACCTGCATCCTAGCTATCTGAGTTCCTAGCTTGCTCCTGGTCTTCCCTTGTACTCTTTGTTGCTCTCTGTCTGTGTCCTTGCCACTCTGCTTATTACTGTCTTGTACTCTGTTCCTTGACCTCTGTCTTTATCTGCTGGCATCTGTCTTATGTCTGTGTCATATTTGGCCTCCATCTTATGTATGTTCTGTGTGTCTTGTCTGGTTACCATCCTGTTCTGTCCTTAGACCTCCGACCAATGTCAGTATCTTTGCCTCCACGATTTTTCTGTTCACTGTGTCTTTGTCTCTGTCAGTGTGGTGCCTGCATTGGCGCTTCTGGCCTGTCTGGGGTCAGCCACCACTGCAGCAGACTGCTATGAGGTAGCATCTGGCTGTCATTGGGATAAGCCAACCTTACTATCAAAGGCTAAGCGATGATACCGGATGGCCGCTTAATCATAGTTTCTCGGAGTAAGCCCGGTAGTGGCACAGTTTTTTTCACTACTGGCATTGAAAACATGTGTCTCATTTCTGAGTTTGGCACTAATCTCTATAAAGCATTTAGACTGTAAATCTTTGAAATTGGAAACTTAGAAATGTAACTCACAATAACGTGCAGTTACATTACATACCAACTAATTTGCACAAAAAGATTTTAGATTTTTTCCCCCAATCCAAACACTGTCATTTGGGTGATAATCAAACAACCGTTTCCAAAAGCCCATGGGGAGAATAAGGCAAATGTAGTTTCTTTTGGACTAAGCTTGCTCTATTTCTCTGTGATATGTTATCAGCAAGGGATCCAAAAATATAAACATACTCTTAACCGGGATATCTCATGCTGCTGATTTTGCTTTGAATTGGGTTTAGATATTAGAAGACAAGTTATCTGTAGTATTATAGATTTGTGTCCTAATTTTTGCTATAGCTTAACTACAGATATAGCAAAGTTTAACTTGGCATTGATATATTGCTGCATTACGTTATCTGATTTTAGATCACAACAAAAGCCAATGAAAACACTGAAAAAGTTCAGATAACTGAAATAACGAAGCAGCCCTTTCTCGGATTTTTCGCTGTACCTGTTCACACCGGTTTGTATAACGGGATCTCCACTCCCACATCAATATAATGCTTCATAAATAGTTGAATCTATTAAATTAAAACTTTTTCTTTAATAATCCTTTACTGTAAAACAAAAGACTTTTAAACCGTGATTTACAGAAAATTCCCACAAGCAAAAATACAAAACCCAGCTTTAGTTGGGGCGACCAACGCCATCACGTCATCCATGGCGCCCCCCGGGGGTTTGAGCGGAAGAACGCGACAACCGAGGGAAGAACTGACTCGGGACTTTTTTGGGGATAACTCCTCCCCTTCCTCGAGCACACGAAAGTTGGGGAACTGCCCCGTGCCACAACTTTAAAAGGATTATAAAGATAAACTTTGTTGTACGATTAAAAGAATAAGTTAGGCAATTTACCTGATGTATTTCTATGGATTTGGCAAAAAATACTATGAATACTTTTTCCATTTAGCACTGTAATAGAATCTTTCATATACTTTGCTCATGACACTTTTCCCCGAGCACAAAAGGGTTGCTTAACCCCTTACCAACATTTGGGCGTGTGGTATGTCCCGATGCCGGGTTTGGGGTTTTTTGTTTTCACACCGCCGGTGTTGCTCTAATTGCAGTTAACACATGGCGGCATGCCGCCAAAGATGGCTGTGGCACCTAAATGAATGAGAAACGGTGTTGTGCACCATTCCTCACTCTGATTGGAGCCCCCACTGTGAAATCGTAGGGGTTCCAATTAGTTAACATGGCAGCTGGAAGTTGGACATTTTACAAAGAAAAAAATAATGAAAAAGTTACACCTATTTGACCTCGCCGTATCCGAAAAAGTCCGATATAATTAAAATATAACTTCACTTATCCAGTACACTGAACACCAAAGAAGGAAAAAATTCCAAATGTGAAATTGTGTTTTTTTGGGTCATTTCATGTCACTTAAAACTTGGAGTAATCGTAATAAAAAAAGTCATATGCATTCCAAACTGGTAGCAATAAAAAGTAGACTACAGCCTGCAAAATATTTACCCTCACTCAAGTCCGTAGGTGTTAGTACAAAAAAGTTATTGGTTGCATAAAATGACACCACGCCGGAAACTGTTCATGTTTGATATTGCCAGAAGCATGACTACCAACTCATATTGTATCATTCCTTGAAAATGTTTGGTCCTGCTTTAGCCGCTGTGATACATATTTATGATAATAGACTGTTTTCTCTGAATTTCTTTTTTATATACTTGTATAATTGTTTATTTTTTTTAAATTCAAAAATGAACCCTGTTCAAAATATTCTTTTTTGACGTAATTTGAGTCTGATATTGAATCTAAGGGCGACATGTATGAAGATCGGCGCATCGGAGCTCTAGTTTTCGCCCGATATAAAGTGAAAGCTGCGCCTCATTTATGTCAGCGCCCGAGAAGCGCTCATACATGCGGTGAAAAGTTCCCTGCGCCTCGCCAGTGTGTGAGGCGCAGTGCGGGACTTAGGCGCAGAAAGGACTGTGCCTAACATGTACAGTATTACGATTCGAGACAGGCTGGAAATCAGTGAAAAATCATTAAACATGTTAGTAAATAGCAAACATAGTTGTCTTTCAAATGAATCATTGAATAAAGTAAAAAATCAAAGTTGTTTAAAAACGATTAAATGTATTGAAAAAGTGGTTCATTTAAAATTAAAGGAAAAATATATAAGATCGCAAAATAAATCAATCTCAGCTCCATGAGGCATGGAGTATGACTCAAAAAATTGTTTTTATTAAGTGTAAAACATTCTCTGTTAAAGAGCTAAAACCTTCTAAAAACATACTTCAATCAAATCCCTAACAACGCGTTTGTCGCCGTCACCGGCGCAACATCAGGAATTGCGATATAGAAAATTTCCGGGAAATACAGTAATTCAAATTCTGTAATCTCTCTCATTGGTCGGCAGAAACCAGCCAATCAGAATAGGAGCGACAGTGACCCATTATAAGCTATGGAGTAGTATTGACCAATCAAATGAAAAGGCGGGGCAGTTCAAAATACAGTAAAAAAAGCAGAAAAGAGCTGATTGGTTGAACTAACGGGGCCTTGGCTATCCCGGCCAATCAGAGCGCGAGCTACTTTGTCCCATTGTAGTCTATGGAGAGATGGGGGCACTGAAATCTCAGCTCCGTGAGGCATGGAGTATTAGTAAATAAATCGTTTTTATTAAGTGTAAAAGAGCTAAAACCTTCTAAAAACATACATAAATAAAATCACTAACAACGCGTTTGTCACAGTCACCGGCGCTACACCAGGAATTGCGATATAGAAAATTGCCGGGAACTACAGTAATTCAAATTCTGTAAGCGCTTCTCATTGGTCGGCAAAAACCACCCAATCAGAAAAGGAGCGACAGTGAACCATAATAACCTATGGAGTAGTATTGACCAATCAAATGAAAAGGCGGGACAGTTCAAAATATAGTAGAAAAGGCAGAAAAGAGCTGATTGGTTGAGACCAGACGGCATGTATGAATCCACCAATCATATGTAGTGTGTCTATTTTGAGTGTAGCAAGAAGGGCGCGATAGAAGGGCGCCCTAAAAGTTATTACTGTCTAGGGGACATATTCTAGTACTGTGATTGGTTTGGGGGAAGAGGGGCTCGTCCTCCTTAGCCAATTAGCGGGTGAGCTACTTATCTCATAGAGTTCTATGGGGAAAAGAAATGCAGAGCGAGCTCTGTTTGTGATTGGCTCAGTTAAAAGAGGCGCGATTACTTGGGCCAATGGGAGAGCGAGCGACGCTCATATGGGTTTTCTAATGCAATCTATAATTAAACTGTACATGGCAGAAATAAAATGATAAGACTCACAAAGTTGTACCGATCTGTATATAAAATGAACAATAATATGGGTGTAACGAAAATAAACAAATAAATATGAATTTGTTGTTAGTGATTTGATTGAAGTATGTTTTTAGAAGGTTTAAGCTCTTTTTCAGATAATGTTTTAAACCTAATACAATGATTTTTGAAATCATACTGCATGCCTCACAGAGCTGAGAGCTGAGATTTATTTCTTTTGCGATCTTATATATTTTTCATCTAATTTTAAATGATCCACTTTTTCAATACATTTAATCGTTTTTAGACAACTTTGATATTTATCTTTATTAATGAAATAATTTTATAGACAACTCTTTTTTATTATTGTACTGTTATAACAATCGACCTAGAGCACATTTTGCCCCATTCCATTACGTTCTCGCTTCACTTCACCTCCTCCTGCTCAGGTAGACCACATTCAACGAGGTCTGCCTGTCGGAGCTGCAATGCGCCTCACTTTGCCGACCGGCATTCATGCATACCTCGGATAATTCAAATGAGTTGCGTTCCACCCCAGAACGCCCACACCGCGCCCATTGCACGCCCCTTCATGTTAGGCGCAGCCGAAAGTGGCGAACGTTGCACCTAACATCGCATCCCTGTGACCGACAGGGGATTTGGATCGGTGAGGCGCAGTTTTCACCAGACAAAAGGCGCAACTCCAGATCATGTTAAAACATTAAGGGTGACAGGCCCGTTCTAAATCACTTTACGGTAGTGCGGAATGCACCAGAATGTATGAACCTGTTCTTCTGCAGTTCATGCATATACTGTAGACACAGTCTAGTGCGAATACGACAGGTCTGGCTCAAGCAGACCACCTTTATCTTGGTCTGGCTGCTATAACTGTTATGCCCCTAGGTTTGACATAAAAAAAAACATAAATGTATCTAATTCTATGAATGTGTTGCGAAGCGCCCACAGAACGCCCCAAATTTTTGGTGTATTAAAAAGTATTGTGTAGGTGTGAATCGCACCAAAGTTTACAGTGTGAGTTAGAGTGCGACTGGTCATACAACCATAGAGCAGGTCTACTACAGTTTTTTTTAACACAAGATAACAGGCACAGCCCTGTCCTAACATGTCGCCATAGTTTTGAAATATTATAATTTTTTTTAAATGCTAATTCATTCTTCTATTAAATATGTACCAAATACGATGGACCTCTAACTGGAAGATATAATGAAGAACAATGACATCTGTTTGCGCAGCATAGATTTGTAAGCTCAATGTACATTGAGTTACAAAAGTATTCATAGCCCTTGAACTTTTCATAATTTTTAATGTGAGATGTAAAGAAAATTTGTGATTTTCCAAATTTTTTAAAATTAAATAAAATTAAAGTGTGTCATGCATATAAACTCAGGCCCCTGTACTGTGATACTTCTAAATAAAATCAAGTGAGACAAATTGCCCTTAGTCACCTAATTGGTAAATAAAGTACATCTGTATGTAATTTATTATCAGTAGAACTACAGGTTTTTCTTCTTTGCTAAGGCCTGAGAAGTTTGTTAGAAAACATTAGTGAATAAAACAGCATTGTGAAAACTAAGGAACACACCAGACAGTTCAGGAATAACATTGTGGCAAAGTCTATTGCAGGGTTAGGTTTTACAAAAAGAGCTCAAATTCCAAACATCTCACGAAGCACTGTTCAATCCATCATCCATAAATGAAAGGTGTATGGCACAACTGCTAAGCTACATGGCCTTCCACTTAGACTAACACTCCAGTCGAGGATATCACCAAACAGAGAAGCAGCGAAGAGGCTCAGGGTCACTCTGAAAGAGCTGCAGAGATCCACAGCTCAAATTGGAGAATCTGTCTACAAGACAACTACTGGTTGTGCACTCCACAAATATGGTCTTTATGGAAGAATGGCAAGAAGAAAGACCTTTTTGAAAGCAAGTCATAAGAAGTGTCATTTATAAAAAGCTATGTAGGGGATAGAGCATGCACATGGAAGAAGAGACTCTGGTCAGTTGAAACTAAAATTTTACTTTTTGGCCTAAATGCCAAATGTAATGTGTGGAGAAAAGCCAACACTGCACATCACTCTGAACACTCCATCCCTACCATGAAGCATGGTGGTGGCAGCATTGTGCTGTGGGGATGCTTAGTTTCAGCAGGGACTGGGAAGCCGATCAGAATTGATGGTGAGATGGATGGAGCTACATACTAGTGTATATCAAAAAAATAGAATATAGTTGAAAATTAAAGAGGTTCTCCAGGACTATCTTTTTATTTGTTATAGGGCTCACAAATGTATTGTATTAAACCTTGTAATTCATACTATAATGAGTTTATACAATATATGGGTTTCTCTATTTGACTTAAATTACTGATATAAATTATCTTTTCAGTGATATTCTTATTTTTTGAGATGCACTAGTACAGGGCAAGAAAAGAAGAAAACCTGTTACAGGCTGCAAAAGACTTGAGAATGGGGCAGCAAGACAATGACCCTAAACATACTGCCAAAGCTACAATGAAATGGTTCAAATCAAAGCATATTCATGTGTTAAAATTGCCTAGTCAAAGTCCAGACTTAAATCCCACTGAGAATCTGTAGCTTGACTTGAAAATTGATTTTCACAAACATTTTCTAACCAATCTTACTGAGGTATAGCTATTTATATGTCCAAAGCTGGCAGTGACACCCCAACAGACTTAGGGGGCCCGTTTTTTTTACGGCAGTGGACAATTACCGGCTGGTTTTTCCGGCCGGTATTTGTCCGGTTTTGGGGGGCCGTCCCCACGGCCGCGGGGGGGGGGGGGGGGCGGCTTTTCTCCGCAGTGAGCGGGGAACAGCCCTCCCCCCCTCCCATTGAATGCACATGTCCATCCGGAAACCGGACAGAAGATTGTGCATGTTTAATGTTTTTGTCGCCGGTCCGCCAGCGACAAAACCGCCGGGCGGAAAACCCGTGCAGTGGGGACTGCTGCACGGGTTTTCCATAGAGCACCATTGTGCTCATTTTCGGTCGGTCTTTCAGGCGGTCTGAAAAACCTCAAACCAGCTGAAAAAAATGTCCGAAAACCCGTGCAGTGCCCTTACAGTTTTCATTGCAGCTAAAGGTGATCCTACAAAGTTTAACAAAAATTTGAAAAACAATTATAATTTTCTTTATACTTCACAAACATTCGCTACTTTGTGTTTCTCTATCAAATAAAATATCAATTAAATACAGTTAAGTTTGTGAGGTATGAATATTATTGCAACCCACTGTAGCTTCATTACTCATTAATATAGGATGTAAGCCGTTAAGTTTTATCTTAAACCTAGGAAAAAAAAGTTGCTCAGCTTCACATTGCCATGACTGCAGCACAAATAAAAACTCACGAAAAACACAGAAGCACACTAGAAGTAGAAACATTTGGAAATTAAATATAATAATGAATTTAAACTGCATAACCGTCATATCTAATATGCATGAATGCTGACAAAAAAAAAAA
The DNA here is from genome assembly GCA_025379985.1 of Phyllomedusa bahiana. Lineage (NCBI taxonomy): Eukaryota > Metazoa > Chordata > Amphibia > Anura > Hylidae > Phyllomedusa > Phyllomedusa bahiana. The sequence continues at coordinate 101,501 of JAODAL010008226.1, read as the reverse complement.
ACCTGGTGCTACTCCAGGGCTGCACACAATCCAATAAATCATTAATAAGCCAATGGAAACAATGTTGTAAAACTAAAAGGCATTTTTATTCTCTACAACAATTAAATAACAGATGATGAGTTTCAGGGAAAGCAAATTCCTAATTTTTTGACATAGAAAATAATTATAGATTTAGATAAACAATCCACCTTGAATTATAAAATTGGTGGTAAAATAAAGATTTCATCATGTAGGCTCTCTTGAAACAACAGCAGTCGGGACTTTCATGTCCTTCATGGCCCCCCCCCCGAAAACCCTCAAGGTTGCTTAAGATGTTTATGCTCTAGATTATGGAGTGGCAAGACTTTTGACCCCTTACCGCTGCAACCAGATTTGCTCTATCTGACATGGCCCCATTTTTTTAAATCTTTATGAAGGAAAAACTGTTTGATGCTCTTAGCTATGTGATTCAGATAATGTTAACTCATGCCACATTGTACTTTAAGTTAGCAAAAATTATTGGTTGATACAGTCTTTGTTATTTGTGAAAAATAAAATATTTGGAAACATTTACCATCTTCCTAATTTGTAAGAAAGATGGTTATACTACACACAGAAGTTAAGAATGAGTATTAGCCATATATAACCTTTATGTTGGCTAAAAAATGCAGAAAGGGAGTACATCCAAAAATGATAAGTTTTTATTACCCCACTCCACACCATTTCTAATCCGATAAACTTTTTAAAAATAGCTGTTTTTTTCACTTTGGTGGCAGCACATTTTTTTGTTTCAAAGCAGATCCAACTTATTACCTTACTTTAGGATACGAAATTTTTCTAGTAACATCTTCTGGTTGTATTTCATTGGTGCAAAAAACAAATTTTCTTATTCCGCACACGTCTCGTACGCAAACACCCAACTGTAAAATAGATGATTTTTCACGTTGGTGCAACATCCCATTTTTGTTCAAAGAGCCACCTTGTACTTAAATAAGGTGGATACAGAAAATTTCTATAACTGTTCTCCGGGAGTGGTCATATTGCTGCAAAAAAGGTCAATTCTCATTCCGTGTTAACCTTTGAATAGTTTTTAATTGCCCTCCGGTGAATCTCAGATTGCCAGCAGATAGTCGCAGTTGTAGTAACGATAGTTTGTTGAAAACTATCCAATTCCTAGTCCACAGGGCAGCTTGTAAATAATCCCTGGGACGAAGAAAGAACAACACTGTTTATATTTTGTCTTAACGTTCTTCCACACAGACCCCGCATTTCACAGGTATTTTTCGCTAGAAACCATTCTTTTTTCTAATTCTAGTTGGCTGTAGGCAATTATAGGGATTTACGAATAGCTGTGATTTGCAGTCTTTCAAAAAAGAGACTTTCAAAAACTCGAAATGTAGGTGGTAAGCGAGCAAAAGAGGAGGTGTGAAGGCACCAAGAGGTAAATACTGCGAGAAGGAGCACCTTCTCTGTGCTGCTGACAAACGACACACGCCCGCGATCGTCGTTGCAGGACTCCTATAGGCCTGTCATTCGCAGGTCCCGGTGCCCCTGAGAATCTCAGTGAAAAAACAAGGTCGCCCAAGATCTGTTGTTCATTGGTTTAATGCAACCTGCATCCGGCAATTTTACACCTCCTTCGTCTTCCCAGTCACGGCCACGTTCCGTCTCGGCCTGCTAGCTGAACCTGCTCTCCTGCATGATCCAATTTAACCAGCCTCTCACCCCCTTGAATTCAAAAATATCCTTTTTCATCATCAACCCCACTTGACAGTAGAATGCATGATTTTCCAGACAGGCCTCGTTGACCCTACTGGGGTCCATCTGTTTTGTTTGCTTCACATTCTAATGTCCCGGTGGAACAATGCCACCAGTAGAATAGGCAAGTAGCTTCTAGTTAGCAGCAGAATTAAATTTTGTTAAATATAGTTTATTTCTTAGTATTGCAAAATTTTTTTCTGCTAGATGTCAATAATGGGCAAAACCTGTTCGGTTTTTTTTTTGGGTTCAGGCTGCTTTACCGGAATAGATAGTTCCAAAGTCCACTTGTTTCACCTAAATTCTGTTTTCACAAAAAGACTTAACTTTTCTTTTTACTTTCTTCTTCTTTTTCTTTCTTCCGGCACTCTGTTAATCTGTGGGTCAGCACAGGTTTAATGGTTCATAACGCGAGGTCACAGGAACAGGGGTATAGTAATGTACAGGATTTCAACTAAAATGATGGTTGAAAGACTTTTCCCTCCTTTTTTTTTTTTTTTTTCCACTTTACCTGTTTATGTTTATTCCCGGCACTTTTTAAATTTGTGTGGGTCATGCATGTTGAGGGACATGCTGATGCAGCGGTCCCAAGAACAGAGCATAGTCCAATGTACCAGTTCAAAAAAAAAAAACTTAAAAATCAACTAAAATGGTGGTTTCAAAACAAAGACATTCCAATTTCTGGCACTTTTTAATAATCTGCTGGGGGTCATGCAGGTTTGGGGTTCATACGCTGTGTTGTGGCCCCGTAAGGACAGGAAAGTCAATGTCCAGTCAAGTAAAATGATGGTTCAAATAATACTATACCTTCTGGTCTGTCTGCACTAACTATTATTTGTGGTCATGCAGTTTCCAGTGTCATGCTGTGGTATCCAGACAGGGACAAGTGAATAGCGTCTGTGAGTTTTTTCTGTGACTCTAGTTGGCCATAATTTGGTGTTGCCCACTAAGAAGGTAGCATGTATATCCAGTTTAACAGATTGTGGATGTTTAATCATTAAATCCCAGCATTCCCCAAACCCTGTTTGGCGTTTATAGGTAAAAAAATAAAAAAGACACCGCCAACACAGAAAAAACAATTATATTTTAATTAAAAAACAATTCACCCTTCACCAGCACAATATCCCTTGTTAACCATTTTATTAAACAAATGGATGTAACACTGGTCAGAAATAGTCCAATGAGTCCATCATAGTTCAACGGGGAAATATATATAAAAATAGAAACACTACAAAAAACATGACCATACTAAACTCAGTCCCCTACACTTTTTGAAGATCATGGCTGCAAGGGACAAAAGTCAGACTGCACAATGTGATCCTATAGAGGTTACAGGCCATAAGCGAAGAGCAATACAAAAAGTGTTGGTCCTCTGACTCTTCTACCTCATGAAGAAGATGCCTCCTCCTACTTTCCCACATCACCCCACCTATCGCCAAAATAATCCCCCACCACTTCACTTATCACCCCATAGCTTCCTCACATTCCCCATTAAAGTCTATGGAAGAGGAACAACACCTTCATTCTGACACCCAAACAGGGCTGGAGAAGCTGGAACTAACCTCAAAAACAGTAAAATGGATACGACTAATCACATCTTAGGCAACACATTAGGCCACCAAGAGTCACAGAAAAAAAAACTCACAGACTATTCAATACCCTGTCCTATACTACAGCATGACCCTTTAAAACCTGCATGACCCACAAATTAACAAGTGCCAGAAAGATAGTAATGAATTTGCACAAACCATCATTTTACCTTGAACGGACATTGACTATCCCCTGTCCTGGAACTCAGCATGACCCTTTAACCCTGTCTGACCCCACAGATTAAAAAGTGGATGGAAAAAGTGAGTTCTTTACACGACACATTTAGGAATAGAATCCACACCACGACTTTGTTCTTTTTTTTTAACTGTATTAAAGGGGTATGCCCCCTCACTACAAGGAATGTAGCTATGTTTAAAGATCTTCATGCAAAAATCCAGTCATTTTGCAAATATGGTGTCCATTAACAGTGTCGCTAACCTATTCCCTTTCTTCTGACACACAACCCCCTCACCCTTGACCCACTCTTGACAAAATATGTGAAGCAACAAATTTCTGTTAGAGAACACACAATTTTTATAATAGGACCTGTAAGTATAGCAGCCATTTCACAAGCATCATGGTGTCCCCCAAAAAATCAAAGCAAGACTCCTTGAACAGCCACTCAGATCAATTGGTGAAGAACAAATGTCTGAAGAAACCACATTTTTAATAATATGACCTGTAGTATTGACTGGCATTCCAAACAGCATAACCCAAAAAATTTATAAAAAGGACTTTCATACACCAAGCACACTGTTAAAAAATAGTGAGGGAGAAATGTCACTTTAGAAGCCACATTTCTGTTCCAAGAGGACCATAAATGAGAGCTGTAATCTCACACAAGCAATATGACAAAAAAAACCAAAACCATTGACAATGCGAAAAATTCTATAAAGATAAAGTGAGTAAAATGGAAATAAACATTTTTTCATGAAACCTTGGTGTCTTTTACATCTCCTCACCACAAAGCCACCGCAAAATGAACTTTGAGGGGACAGAGAATAAAAATTATGCAGTAAGAAATGAACATTTAAAAATAAAAAAAAAAGTTTCAAGAGGACCATTTTATTTTGGAAGAGGAAATGTGAAGTAAACCGGCAACTAAATCGGCTGACCTTGGCAATTTGGTGGGCCACAAACATCAGGATCCACACCCAGAATCATCTCGATGAAAGTCAAACGATCCCCCATTATCTGTGGAAAGAGGCCCGGAGTGTTTTTGTCTGTTAATGTAACTTATTCCTCCAGCTGGCTGAAGTCTCTGCTCAGAATATGAAGCTGGCTCGCTGGGGGGGGGCAGGAAGAACACCTCTATGGTCGTGTCCATCCAATCTCGGCCATTTCCATTTCCCATTTTGGATACCCCAGTAAGGGTCGATTGTCTGGAACATATCAAAAAACATCGCTGTTTTGAGAACGCAATAGTCCGTTAGCACCCATGTATCTTAAGAGGAAGACGGTCTCTTCTCTGTGGTGTTGTAGTATTCCCTCCTGCATTAGCTGCGTTGGTGAGTGGGAAAAAAAAGATTGCCCGAGAGGTCAGCACCAATAGGCTTCTTCTACCACTTCTACCACAGTGGCCTGCTGGCTGCTTGCTGCTGCAGCTAGCTACGGCTTACTTTGGCACCCCCCTCACTGCAATGACGTTGCTTACGTTTGTTCACCCACACCGGACATATTTAAGTAACGCGAAGCAGACAAAACAGATGTCTCGTCTCCAGTTGCTCAATCAGCACGGTCCTCCCAAATTCCTGCAATTTTATACTCTCTATTTGGGTGGTGGGGAAGGAAAGCTGCTTGAGTTTTTGCTTTGTAACCCGGGGATTAGGAGTGGTGGCCACCCATAACTGTTTGTTCAGGTTTGAGGATGGCCTTCAATTAAAGAATGCGCAAGGAACCATGTTGGAGAAATGGAGCATCCTCCAAGCACTCAAGTGAGGGATGATGGAAGGCTTTGTTTCCTCCCAAGCCTCAGGTCGAGGGGCAATAAAACTGAATCTTTCCCCATCTTCCTCTCCTCCTCCGACTCCAAATTCGTGCCAACCTCTTTCCCAATGCAGGGGACGTCGGTGTCCAGGAATAACCACCATCCTTCCCTCTGCTTTCTTTCTCCCTTCTTCCATTCTCCCGGACACATAAGCTTCAAACAGCAGCCCTGACTTGCCTCAGATGATGCATCTTGAGAGCTGAGGCGCGGCCGCTTGCACGAGCCCTGGACCCCCTGAACCGACTCACTACAAACCACTTACTTAGCCTAATGAAGACGCGATAAAATTGTGAAAACTGTCGGGGGCCTTCTGATCTCCGAATGGAGAGAAATGCTCCGTGTCCCCCTCATCTGTGTCCATCTCCTTCCTCTGTCCGATGTGGTGGGCTAGGACCTGAATGTTTCCAAGTGACCAACGATCGTTCCAGAACTAGAATCACCACACAATGCTCTTGCTGAAAGGGAAAGGGCATTGTCCACACTGACCATTTTTGGGCTTCTTCTTCAACTTTCTTCAATAACTGGCAAGGATGTCAAAGCTCTTTCACCTGTCACCACTCTTCGAATGGATGGCTCAAGACAGACTCCCCCGAGGGGGACCGACCGTTCGCGTCAGAGGCCATGTGTCACTTTATATAATACTTTATAAACTCTATAATTATATAATACTGCGCAATGGGCATTGGCGCTGCTCCTGCTGCTTGGCTCTTTCAGGGCTGCTGGCCAGACCACAAAATCGCTGCTGGAGCATGTGGAGAGTGGAATTCCCACCAGCGTGTTTCCACAACGCAGCGACGTCAACAATGGAGAAAACGTTGAACGGGAGGCTAGCTTAGACAGCTGCAAGACGCAGCCCGGCAGTGGGTGCGAACGATGGGAGTGGCTGAAGGTGCGAGCTCGTACCTCGAGCCAATCCGCCGGAAGCAGGTAGCCAGCGAGACCCCCCCGCCCCGGGTTGCCGCTTATAAATATCTTGACGAACAAGGTTCATGTCATGTCCAAGGCAAGGGATGACTCCAGCCCACATAAACCCGATCGTTGAATATGCGGCCACAGTATTTCGAACCAATATCGTCACTCCACCCAACCCCATACCTTGGCCTGGCAACAAGTTCGCTCAGAAAAATCCCCAGCCAGCCGTTCAGAAATCTCTTACGAAGCAAGGAGTGATAAGCCATCCACAAGCACCTGCCTGACCTGTTGTTAGAACGTTTTCCAAGACCGATTAATTTCAACATGGCCTGGTTTCTTCACTGGCATGTGAATCGCAACCCCAAGGACCTTGGGGGGAAAGAAAACCCATGGCACCATACCTGCGGTGTTGTGAAGAGTGTAATACTGCGGTAAATAACCTGTCCTTAGAACCCTGCCCTCACCACCTCCCAGCACCATATATACTCTGCGGTTTTTAAGAGTGTAATAGGTAATAACCGGCCGAGCCTGAAGCCAACAAAACCGTTATTGACCACCTTCCATAGACAATCCCACACAAGTCTCACCCAGTGATGCTGTCCACTAGGAGATATAGTGGCCATAGCCATGCTTACTATTACCCATGTGTTTGTGGATCAGTAGATGGACTTGCCAGGACCCATAAGCAGGACACCGCACTAGAAATTTGATACAAAAACAAAACCAACGTGGGGCTACGGGTGGCTGGCCAAGGCAAGGGACGCGGGCGGGGGCATTTTTCTGGTAAAAGCAAATACCGCTCATGCTCCGCACTAAAGTCTGGTATATATGGACAGGCAAGGAACCATGACGTGGCGGTAAGCCATCTCTGTGTCCCACACCAGCACGGAAAAGGCATAATTTTCCAAGTCCAAAGTCTGGCAATGCCGACAATTTTCAGTTTTGATGCTTTTTGGCTATTGGGATGGATTTTTGTAAAGTTATTTCTTCCTTCTGCTTCCCAAAACCTGGATAGAACCAGAAGGCTTTGGCTTTTTATAGACTGGTAGCTGTACGGCGTGCAGGGCAGGACTTGTCACAAAATGGAGGAAGGAAATGGGTAGAGTCTTCAAAATGGTGGAAATGCGAAGGGGTAAAGGATGGTCTCTGGTGGTGCTGGTGGTACTCAGGCAACGGTGAGGCTGAGCGGAGGCTGATCCCTGATCATGACGCTGAGAGACATGGGCAGCTGAGGAACGCTGTGATGGCGGAGGAGGAGAGGCGGAGTACAGAGGGTGTGCCAGTGTTTGGAAGCCCGGCATCAGTGTGGCCTTTTTTGTTGGCCAAGTGATCCCTCCAATACAACTCATGACAACGCTGCAAGTATTGAACCATTACCTGGAATGTAGAGGTAACACCCCAAAGAATCATATGCCCTCACCATTATGCGAGTTCCCATGGGCAAAGGCGAGCATCATACATCGCTGTGAGCCAAGAGGGCTTGCTCGAAAAAGTCCCAGGCTTGAGAGGTCCAGACCTATCGAACGGCGATAATTGAGGAACGGTGATACCGCTGATCGTGCTGGTGGAATTCCCCCCATAGCTCAGTGGCCATGTTGCCGACCGCCCTCACTTCACTTTTTGAGACCAGAGCCATACGACACTACCACCAACGTCTCCTCCTACGTCCAGTGTGATTGCGCTCGAAAGCAAATTCTAATATTCTGCTGAAAAGACACGTTGGATCCGCCAATGGTCCGTCATCATCATCATCAACAACACAGGTAGACTTCCTCGTCCTGACATTCTGCATCCTGGGCTGCTGGCTGCAAGCAACAGGCAACTGCAAGGTGTTGCCGCCGACCGCCACCGGGATTTTTTGCCGATTGACCGACTTCCTTTCTCCTCCTCTGTGGCATCAGTACACTTGGGCGACAGAGCAGACAAAATCCAACCCTTTGGCCTAAGATCTTCTTTGGAAATGCCTTCTTACACCCAACCGCATTTTGTCCTTCAAAGAGGTCTTCAGAAAAAAGGTTTTTTCACAGTGGTGGTACAACGAGTTGACTTTTGACTGCCTTGCTTCATGTTGGACATAAGCTGACGATGATAATGACGACATTTGTATGGCCCGGTGTGGGACTGGGAGGACGAGTAGGTAGACTGCGGGATGCAGGATGCATCACCCTTTAAGAAACAGATTGGCGACGCTGTTCGTTTATTGAGATTTCACAGGCCCAGTCCCAACGATGACAGGCCCTGACAGGTCCTCAAACAACGATCCGCTGGGCTGCGAGTTGTCCGCCAGCACTGGAAGAAGCACCTTCTCATCCGTACTCTACCATCCATGTTCCTACACCCCTCTTTGCTCGCTTATACCACCTCATTTCGCTCCATGTACAGAAGGATAAAAAATTTTAAGAAGGATGGAAAGGTTTTTTTTGACAGTTCTCTCATAAAAAGACGGCAAACCACAGCTATATCTTAAATCCCTCTCTAATTTCTTTCCTTACAGGCCAACCAAGGATTAGAAACAGAAAAGTTTCTTAGCGAATACCTGTGAAATGCGGTTCTGGTGGAAGAACCGTAAGACCAAATCCAACATGTTTCCTTCCTTCAGTCGCAGGGATTTACAACTGCCCAGTAGGACTAGGCATTGAAAGTTTTCCAACAAAATATCAAATACAAGTGTGCTACTCAGGGCTCTGCGCCAAACTTGAGATTCCAACGAGCGCAATAAAAACTATTCAAAGTTACACGGATGAAAATTGCGTTTTTTGCAGCAATGACAAACGAGAACAGTTGGCAAGAAAATCAGAATTGTACCCCGTACAACGTGGCCTATTATGAAAAAAACTAGGAGCCGCACAAACACGTTGCAATACAGCTTTTAAAAGTATATACGGATGACAAATGGGGTTTTTGCAACAAAGCCAATGGAAATAACACTAACACAGTTAACTAAAATTTCTGGTATCCAATTTAAGTACAAGTTGGCTATTTGAAACAAAACAGACTGGGCCGCACCAAAGTGCATACATCTATATAAATGTTATAGCGGATAATCAAAAGGGGGTTTTAGAACCAATTGAAATATCAACACATTACCACAAAATTCTGTATTCAAATTTAGTACAGGGTGTCTCTTTGAACAAAACTGTGGGGGGCCGGCACCAAATTGAAATACAGCTATTTAAATTTTATACGGATAAGAAAAAGTTGTTTTTTTGTTTTTTTTGCACCAATGAAATACACCTGCAATTACTAGCAAATTCTGTATCCAAAATAACCGAGTAACAACAAGATGGTTTATTTGAACAAAAATAACCTCGCTCAAGTGAAAACAACAAATAAATATTGTACGGATATTAAAGGTGGTTTTTGCGCGGGGGGCGTGGCCTGACAGCATGGAGCAGTCCACATAATAATATGATAGTGTTTGATCGTTTTTTAATTCGACAAAGTTAGTTGAAATCGGCACGTTTTTTTATGGTGATCGCAATTACCCCAAACATGTTGATAAATAAGGTTAAAATCTTTGCATCCATCTATTAAGATTGCACCTTTTTTTTTTTTTTTTTCGGCGCTTCCACGTTCCTGGTAATTTTTGCGGCCAGCAAATTAGAGATTACAAGAATAGAGCAGGGTGAGATGTGTGTGCGAAAACGTCATGACTGGATGTGTATGGTTGGATTCGCTGAAAAATCACATGACCCTCCTGTTCGTTTTAACATAGAACAGCGTTGTCCCTGTATTCACAGCAACATAAACCCTGTTTCAAGTTCAAAAGCAGATCAGCACCTCAGTGTCTCTCAGTGCGTCCTCATAGGGAAAGGACCCCCCTGCCTGCGCTCTGCCTGTGGCCAAACAGCTCATAGCGAACTTAGTCTATTTTTTCTGCACAGGAGAAAACCCTCTACATATTTAGCTGTGGATCCTTCCATTTAGTTAGATAGAGACTTGAAGATTTTTATGTAGCTAGCTTAGAGAATTTTAAAGCAGCACATCAACCCGCTTGTAAATTCACAGGCGGTGGGAGGCGGGGGGGGGGGGGGGCGGGAGCGGGGGGGGGGGGGGGGCAAAAAACGGTCGGGGGTGGGCGAACAACATAACAACATAGCAAGCTCTATCTAAAAAAAAAAAACAAACTGGATAAAGGTCAAACCCAAGGACTTAGTGTAACAAGGTAATGGAATAACTTTATTATTAACAAAGATAGCTATTGAAATATTTACCTGGATATTGGGCAGGCCTGAACTTTATATTGTGAATAAACAATCAATTTACTAATAAACTGCACGGTCTCTTTGGTGTTAGCTGCAAAACTAAACATTCCACTTTTAATTATCAGTATAGCATTTCAGAAAGTGTTCAAATTTTAAATAAAATAAAAAATATTAAAAACCCGCATTACAACAACCTGAGGACTGTTGAAGATACATATATAATAATCCAAACCTTGCACTTAAAAAGTACAAATCCAGCTAATCTTGTAGTCCAGCACAAACAACACATAGTTTGTTTGTTGCCTGCCCAAAATACTGTGTATATCGTTTAAAAATACGAAAACTATCACAGTTACGAGTTTTTTTTTTTTTTTTTTTTGATTTTTTTTTTTTTTTTTGATTTTTTTTTTTTTTTTTTTTTGCTTTTTATTTTTTTATTTTTTTTTTTTTTTTTTTTTTTTTTGACTTTTTGCCGCACAGAACACACCAGCACTGTTTCATTGACGCACATCTACGTAAATCTTAAAACAGCAATTCTATATTCACCACAGGTGAAATGAAAGGTGCAAAAATACAGTTTTAAATATATCAAAACATAACAGTTACGTATTTTTTGACTTGTTGCGCACCCAGCACTGTCATTGACGCAGCATCTACGTAAATCTTATAAACAGCAATTTAATAATTCACCTCAGGTGAATTGAAAGGTGAAAAAATACAGTTTATTATATCAAAACATAAACAGTTACGTGTTTTTTTTGACTTTTTTTGCGCACCCTGCACTGTCCTTGAGGCAGCATCTACGAAATTCTAAAACAGCAATTCTATATTCACCACAGGTGAATTGAAAGGTGCAAAAAATACCGTTTATTATATCAAAACAAAACAGTTACGTGTTTCTTGGACTTTTGTGCGCACCCAGCACTGATCATTGACTTCAGCATCTTCTACGTAAATCCTTAAAACAGCAATTCTATATTCACCACAGGTGATTTGAAAGGGCAAAAAATACCGTTCATTATATCAAAACATACCATTTACGTGTTTTTTGACTTTTGCGCACCCAGCACTGTTCATTGACGCAGCATCTACGTAACATCTTAAAACAGTCAATTCTAAATTCACCACAGGGAAATTGTAAGGTGCAAAAAATATTTAAACCGAAATTATATCAAAACATAACAGTTAAATCATTTTTTTTGACATTTTATATGCGCATCCCAGCACTGTTCATTGACGCAGCATTCTAACGTAAATCAATAACAGCAATTCCATATTCCACTCACAGGTGAATTGAAAGGGGCAAAAAATAACCTTTTATTAATATCAAACATAACAGTTACATGTTTTTTTGAACTTTTAGCGCACCCACACTGTTCATTGACGGCTAGCAACTACGTAAATCTTAAAACAGCAATTCTATATTCACCACAGTTATATTGAAAGGTGCAAAAAATAATCCGATTATTATATCAAAACATAACAGTTCGGTGTTTTGACTTTTGCGCACACCAGCACTGTTCATTGACGCAGGCATCTACCCGTTTAAAATCTTTAAAAAAACAGCAATTTTAAATTCACCACAGGTGAATTGAAAGTGCAAAAAAATAATTAACCGTGTTTATATCAAAACCATAACAGTTAACGTGTTTTTTTGACTTTTGCGCACCCGCACGTGTTCCATTGACGCAGCATCTACGTAAATTCTTTAACAGCAATTCTATAATCATCACAGGTGAATTGAAAGGTGCAAAAATAAAATACCGTTTAATATATCAAAACATAACAGAGTTTACGTGTTTTTTGTTTTGACTTTTGCGCACCCAGCACTGTTCATTCATGACCCCGCCCCCACGCATCTACATAAATCTTCAAACAGCAATTCTATATACACCACAGGTTGAATTAGAAAGGTGCAAAAAATAAATAAACTAAAGAACCGTTTATTAAATCAAAACAATAAAATATTAAAATAAAACTTTTTTTTTTGACTTTTTTGCCGACAGTCCACAAACAGATTTGTTGATAGAACACCCACCTGCATGGTTAAAATTTGAATCCAGAGCACCAATACTTATATTAGTTATGATTAAGAGGGTAATTTTGAGAATTAGCGTGATTTGCCCGTCTTTAAAATAAGAGACTTTCCCAAAAACTCTTCATAACCTTTCTCAAATTTTTATATTTCTGTTCATGTTCTGAATTTCTGAACATGGAAGAGGCAAATGCAAGGTGGTAAGAGGAGAGCAACCAAGGTAGAGGGGGGGGTTTTCACAGTGGAGGAAGAGGTAAACGAGAGAAGGTGCTAGGTGCTGCTCCTTCCAGTGCTGCGACAACACGCATGCCAGCGATCCCGTCATTTGCAGGACCGTCAGGCCTGTCGATTGCTTGGGTCAGCCCTGTTGAATCTAAGTAACGAACAACGTCGCCAATTCTGACCTTCAGTGGTTTAATGTCAACCTCATCTAAGCAGTCTGTTTTACCTCCTCGTCCTCGCAGTCACGGCCACAAATGTCGTCACCAGCATCATCAGCACCGTCCCAACAGAACCAGCCCAAATGTCAACTCGTGACCCACCACTGTTGGGATAAACCATTGTCTGAAACCTCTGATGACAAAAAGGCGGATTGGGGTCAGAAGCGCAAGTTAAAAAGATCATGAGGAAGATTTAGTCTGCTCTGACGCCCATTACTGATCCCTCAGAGAGGTGAAGGAAGCCGGTCAATCGTCAAAAATCCCGGGGCGGGTACGGCAACGCCTTGCAGGCCCCCTTGCTTGTAGCCCGCAGCTCTGGAATGCAGAAAGTCAGGACGACCAAGTCACCGTGTTTGATGATGGATGGATATGACGACATTGGCAGATCCCATCCTGGTCTATTCCGCAGAATTTGCTTGCGAGCGGCTTCATCAGTGACGAGAGGAAGACATGGGGTATGTCAATACGGGTCCCGCCACAAAAAAGTGAGAGAGGGCGGTCGCAGAATTCCGCTGATAAGATATCCGCCAGCCACGGTCGCGCAAACCCCGCTCCCACTGCTTATCGCCGTCAAAAAGGTCCAGACCTCTCAAGCCTGGGCCTTCTTTGGAGCAACCTCTGATTCACCCAGCATGTCATATGCCGCCTTTGCCTTAAATGCATAAGTAAGGCAAGAACCTTAAGTTGGTTAACCACCACCAAACAAGTCCTAGTCACATGCAGCGAATGCATGAGTTGAAAATGGAGGGAACACTGCCAACAAAGGCCAGACCGACGCCGGGGGCCTCCAACCACTTGTCACACCACTTTGTCTCTCCGCCTCCTCCCTCCTCCGCCACCACCAGAAAGCGTTCCTCAGCTGCCCATGTCTCTCAGATTCCATGGATCAGGGTGATCAGCCCTCCGCTTCACTCCACCGTGTCGCCCGCGTACCACCGCACCACAGAGAACCCATCCTATCTACCCTTCTCCTCCGCCAGTTTGAACACCTGCAACGCCGTACAGCGGGCCATCTAGCACCTCCTTCTGTCTTCCAGGTTTGGGAGCAGAAGAAACACTTTACAACCCAAACCATCCAAAGCCAAAAGCCTGAATTCGGCATTGCCAGGCTTTTGGCCTTGAAATTGTTGCCTTTCCGTCTGTTCCCCGCCACGTCATGGCCCTCGCCTGCCCCCAATATCCACAGAAGCCGAGCAGGCATTTCTTTGCCAGAAAAGCCGTCCCTGCCCTGGCCATCCCACGAGTCATCTAAAATTTTTCAAGCGCGTTGTCTGCATCTGTGTCCGGAAAAGTCCCATCTCACCACCGACACATTGACAGTAATCACGGCCAAGGCCGCTATAAATCTCTGTGACAGCTCACTGTGTGAGCTGGGTGTAATGTCTCTGGGTTGACGGTGGCTCTCAGGCTACGGCGCACGCTCTTCAAAACCGCAGGGATGGTGCAGGGCTCTTTCACCCCCCCCAAGTCCTCTGGTGGCATCCACGTGCCCAGAGACACCGGCCATGGTTGACATTAATAATCTGCCTTGGAGAACCGTCCACACACAGGCAGAGCTGTGGACGGCTCTAATCAACGATAACCGACGCTGCAGGGTGGACAGAACCTTTGTGCCAGGCAAGGAGGTGGGGCGATAACGGTGCGAAATCTGCTGGCCTGCCCTAAAGATCGGTAGGCTGGAGCACACCCTTCTGGCACATGTCATGAACCTTGTCGTCCCAGAAATTTCTAAAGAGCTACCCGGGTCTGGACTTGCCTGCTGAAGAAGGCTCAAGTCTGAGTTCGCGCTTCCGCCGTTCGCACCCTGCTTCGTCCCGCCTGGCTGCGTGCAGCGATCAGCTCGCCTCCCCGTCAACCGTCTCATTGTTCTGACGTGGCAAACACAGCTGGAATTCCACCCTCCACTAATGCTCACCAGCGATTGTTGGCACAGCGCAATCCATTACGCATACGAAGTGACACATGGGGGCCTGACAAGCAGCGGTGCGTGACCTCGGGGTGTTGACCACCGGGAGTGGGAGCAGTGAAAGAGCTCTCACATCCATGCCTGTTTTGAAGAAGCCACCAAATATGGTCCAGTGCGGACAATGCCCTTGTCAGCATGAGCATTGGGGTGATCTAGTTTTCTGGAACGAGCGTTGGACACTCTGATAACAACTTTCCAGCCAGCGACGAGGAGAACTGACTCAGATGCGGACACGACCTTTCTCTCGCGTGCAAATCCACAAGGCCCACAGTTATGCACAAGTTACTTCGGTCCGTCATTAGGCATTGGTTCGGTCCCAAGAGCTAGGGCAAGGTGCGCATCAGCTCTCAGGGCATCAGCTAGGCAATCCATGCTGTGTGTGAAGCTGTGCCGGTGGCAGCGAGAGTGTGGAGAGAGGTATACCAAGCACCGAGTGTTCCGACGTCCTCGCCTGAAAGAGGTTGCGCGACTCGTGAGGAGGAGAGAAGATGAGGAAGGATCATTGCATCCCTCTCCCTGAGGCTTGGGAAATCAAGGCTCCATCTCTCTCATGAGTGCGTGGATGCTCCATTCCTCCAACATAATCCTTGCAATTAAGCCATCAAATGATCATCATTACTGGTGGCCACCCCTGTATCCCCGGTACTATACAAAAATCTGCACTTTCCTTCCACCCACCAAAAAGAGATTATTAAAAGGCAGAAATGAGACCTTGCTGATTGATCAACTGGACTACTTCTGTTTGCATCTGCTTCACGGTCCCAAAATGTCCACGGTGGGTACAACAGCACGACGTGACAGCAATGATGCCAAAGGCGTAGCGGCAGCCAGGAAAGGTGGCAAAATGACTAATGGGTGACCCTCGGGCAATCTTTTGTTTACCACCTCACCAACGCATGCAATGCAGGCACACGATCCAACACACAGAGATCACTTTAAGATCATGTGCACGACTATCGTCTCAACACCGGAAGTTTTTTGCTTTGTTCGGAACCAATAAACTTCTGGGTATCCTTAATGGACGTATGCCCCGAGCTTGGCTCGTCACCCCAAAGAGTGTTGTCCTGCCCAGCTCCAGCGTCATATCTGAGCGAGCCTTCTGCACATATGGAGGAGTCTTACAGACAACGCATCCGGCTTCCACAGATATTGTGGATCGTTGACTTCATCAAGATTAATCAGCATGGATCTCTGATGATGTTTTGCCCCAATTCCGGAGTCTCCGATTATTCCGGTCTACTTCACATGCCGGTTCATTCTTACAATAGGGCCTCTTGAAAACTTTTTTAAAATGATCATTTCTACTGCAATTTTTATCTCTTTTCCCAACAGTTCATTTTGAAGGTTTTGCCTCTGTGAGGAACTGTGAAAAACAGCAAGGTTTCAGTGACAACTCCGGATTCCGATGTACTCACTTTATCTTTAAAGTTGTCCTTGTCAATGGGTTTTGGTTGGAGGTCAGGTTGCTAGTGAGATCAGCATTAATCTTAGCCGTGGGATCTGAATTGTACTCTAAGTGGCTATTTCCCTCACAATTTTTAATAGTGGCTGAGAGTCTTTGTATTAATGTTTTGGGGTCCATGTTGCTGTGAGATACAGGCTAGAATTATGGTCCTTTTGAATTAGAAATGTGGCTTCTAAGTGAGTTTCTCGCTCACGAATTTTAAACAAGTGGCTGAGAAGTCTATTTTATAATTATTTTGGTCATCGGCTTGAAAGCTAGCAATCTACAGATCCTATTAAGAAAAACATGTGTTTCTTCTAACAGACATTTGTTCGTCACAATTGACCAAAGTGCTCCAAGTCATGGCGGTTGATTTTTTGGGCATTTTGCTGTGACTTCTGCATAATACATCCTTTGCTTTTTTGGGCATCTTCAGGTGTGTCTTCACAATTGACCAAATGGCTCAAGGGCATGCTTTGAATTTGGGTCATTTGCTGTGACATGGCACTATACTTCTGTCCTCTTCTAAAATGTTGTTTCTAACTACATTTGTTCTTCAAAATTGACCATATGGCGTCTTGGTCCATGCTTTTGAATTTTTGGGCATGTTGCTTGACATGGCAGCGATACTACGGTCCTATCTTAAAAATGTTTGTGTTCTACGAGTCATGTTGTTCTGCACATTTGTCAAGAGTGCGCAACGGGGATTGCTGTCAGAATCGAATTGTAGACACCCTGTTAATGGACACTTATTTGCATATGACTTGTTTTTTTGCATGATCTATTGAAGGGGGGCAGTTGGCTGGACATGCACTATACTACAGGTCCTATTCCTAAAAAATGTTTGTTTCTAACTTACATTTGTTTATCACTAATGGTCATGAGTGCTCAAGGTATGTGCTGTCAGAAACAGGAATTGGAGACACGTTTAATGACTCTTATTGCAATAGGACGGTGTGTTTGCTAGCTTCTTTAAACAAGTATATCAATCCCTTATGATCAAACCATTTAATTACAAGTGAAAAAAAGTGAAACTCAATGACTGGTGGAGGACTCCGTGTGTTAAAAAGAGTTTCTAGAGTAAAGTCACTTAAAAACTGCATGACACAATAGATTTTAAAATTTCCTCCTGAATTGTGACAAGGTGTTCAGGAAAAACTTGACCATGTAGTTACAAGAACATGAGTATGGCACGAAGTGAACAATGTTCAGAGACCATTTCCTCCACAAGGTGAGTAAAATGTAATAAGAATGCAAAGTAAAGCTCCTGGGTGGTAACAGAGCGTGTACCACCAAGTAATTTACAAGTAGAGCGCATTGGTACACTCTCATACGGAGGGGCAAGCGCTACCCCGTTATTAACTGGTATAAGAAGGCTGTGAGTTCTCTCTCTTCCGCTGCCGCAATCGGCTTCTGCACACATTTTCCGTTGCTGCTCAGCAGGGATTTTAACCGGCCTGTTATTGAGTGACGGACCCAGCCGTGGGCTTTTCACCGCACCCACTGTAAACCAGGCCCTGGTCTGCTTGTGCCCTGGACAGTGTATAGTCAATTCCAGTGAAACTAAAATTGGGTAAAGACCTCCTTTTTCACCTCTTTTTTATATGGGGGGTCAATGCAGGTTTGGGGCTCATGCTGTGGCCCAGGACAGGTATAGGCATTGTCCATGAAACTTAGTAGTGGTGGTTGAAAGACTCCTCTTTCCGTCACTTTTTATATGTGGGTCATCAGTTCGGGGCTCATGCTGTGCCCAGGACAGTATAGTCAATTCCAGTGAAACTATAATGGTGTTAAAGACTCATGTTTTTCCGCAATTTTTGAAATGTGTGTCATGCAGTTGGGCTCATCTGTGGTCCCAGGACTGGTATAGTCCATGTCCAGTTTCAACTATATTGGTGTTGTATATAAACTCCCTTCTGTTGTTTTCCTCACTTTTAAATTGGGTGGTCTGCTGTTTGGCTCATGCTGTGCCCTGGACAGTATAGTCATGTCCTTTTTCATCTTAAAGGGTGGTGAAAGATCTCCTTTTTGCGCACTTTTGATATTGGTCTGCAGTTTGCTCATGCTGAGCCAGGCCATATAGTCAATGTCCAGTAACTATATATGCGGTTGAAATGACGCCTTGTTTCCGTAAATTTTTAAATGGGGCTTGCAGTTGGGGCCAATGCTGTTGCCCAGGACAGTATAGTCATGTCCAGTTCAACTAGAAATGTGGTTAAAGTACCTTTTTGCGGCAATCTCCATTTTTTATGTGGGGCTTCAGTGTGGGGAGCTTCTGGCCCAGGAAAGGTATAGTCAATGTCCCATGAAACTAAAATGGGGGTTGATAAGACTCCGGGTTCCGTCACGTTTTTATAGTGAGGTCACCACTCCCCCCCCCCCCAACCCCCCCACAAATGCAAGGGGTTTGGGCTCATGCTGTGGCCCAGACAGGTAGATGCAATGTCCAGATTCAACGTAAAATGGTGTGTTGAAAGACTCCTTTTTTCGCACTTTTTAATTGGGTCTATGCAGGTTGGCGCATGCTGGCCAGACAAAGGTATAGTATTGTCCATGAAACGTATATGGTTTGAAAGACACCTTTTTTCCCGCACTATTTAAATGTGGGGGTCATGCAGGTTTGGGCTCTAGGCGTGGCCCAGGACAGGGAAAGTCAATGTCCATGAAACTAAAATGGTGGTTGATTAGATTCCGTTTTTCTCCGCACTTTTTAAATTGGTGGACTTGCAGTTGGCTCACTGCGATTCCAGACAGGGATATTCAAGTGTCGCTTTCAAGTAACATGATGTGTTAAAATCATACTGCCTTCTGTCACGATTTAATGTTGTGGGTATGCAGGATTAGGTCCAGCTTGTACAAGACAGGATGTAAATGGTCTGTGACTTTTTTCTGTGACTTTTTATATCCTAAGTGTGTTGCATATGATGTTGGACGATACCTTTTGACTGTTGGGGATGTGTAATTTCAATTCCTCCAGCCTGGGTTGGGTTTAATATTGAAGGTGTTGTTGCGCTCCCCTGATCTGTTAAGGTAAACTCATGATACGAATGACTCTATTTCGATAAACCTAGCGTTTGCGGCAGACGTATCGACTATCGATCGACTCGTTAGCCTAGTATCGCTATTAAAACGTATTCACACTATGATCGGTTATGGTACAAAACAAATATCTGAAACTCCTCATTGTATCAGCTCTTCCCTGACCTATTCTGCGCGAGTCTATTCGCCCTATCGAGAATCTCATATGGTATTCATGTTATATGCCCCTCCAGGTATCAGAGACATGTAGCCAGTGATGCCCACGTCCAGATAATGGCACCACTGGGAACACTGATTCCCCCCTGCACTGGATCCCGCCCTGCAGCCAGTGCGAATGGATCCCCGCACCAGTGAATGCCCCCAGCAGCCCAGTAAGCCCCCCCGCTGTAGCCAGGTGAGCACCCCTGTAAGCAAGTGATGCCCCCACATTGTAGCCAGTGAGCCCACCCCGTGTATCCAGAAGATCCCCCCCTTGTAGCCAGTAGATCCCCCGAGTATCCAGGTATAACCCTGTGAGGCCAAGTGACCCGCTTGTAGCCATATGAAGCCGCCCCTTAGCCCATGTTGCCGCCGTAGCCAATAGAGCCCCCCTGTTGCCAGTGATCCCCCCTGAGCCAGTGAGGCCCCTGCAGCCAGTATAGCCCCCTGAAAGCCAGTGGAATGCCCCCCTGCATCCATTGAGCCCCCGCACCAGTATTCCCCCTGTAGCCATAGATGCCCCCTGTAGCAAGTAGAGGCTCCCCCTTGTAGCCGAGTAGATGCCCCC
Organism: Phyllomedusa bahiana; assembly: GCA_025379985.1. Taxonomy (NCBI): domain Eukaryota; kingdom Metazoa; phylum Chordata; class Amphibia; order Anura; family Hylidae; genus Phyllomedusa; species Phyllomedusa bahiana. The sequence continues at coordinate 81,380 of JAODAL010008226.1, read as the reverse complement.
CTCGTTGAAGCCAATGGAATGCCCCTCTTTGTAGCCAGTTATTTGCCCCCCTCGTTGGAGCCAGTGATGCACCATCGGTAGCCAGTATATGCCCCCCTTGGAGCCAGTAGATTCCCCCCTTGTAACCAGTGAGCCACGCACTGTAGTCACAGGTGCCCCCCGTTAGCCAGTAGAGTGCCCCCCCTTGTCCATATGCCCCCCTCTTGTAAGCCTGTGATTTCCCCCCCTTGTAGCCTATGCCGCCCGGTAACTATGATGCCCCCATGTAAGCCAGTGATGCCCCTTTGTACCATTATGCCCGAGCCATGATGCCCCCCTTGTACCAGTAATGCCACCCTAGTAGCAGTGATGGAAGCGCCCCCTGTAGCCAGTATATGTCCCCTTGTAGCTCAAAGATGCCCCCCCTTTAGCCAGTATTGCCCCCGTAAGCATGATTGCACCCTTGTAGCCAGTGATGCCCACTTGAGCCATTGATGCCCCTTGTAGCCAGATCCCCTGTAGCCAGTGTGCCCCGCTAGCCAGTTGCCCTGTACCAGTGATGGCCCCCCTTGTAGCCATTGATCCCCCCTTGAGCACATGATAGGCCCCCCTGTAGCCACATGCCACCCTCTTGTAGCCAGTGATGCCCCCTTTTGTAGCCAGTGATGCCCCCTTGTAGTCGAGTTATGCCCCTCGCTATTATAGCCAGTGGAGCCCCTGTACCTTGATGCCCCCCGTGTACCAGTGAAGTGCCCCTCCCTGTGCCAGGATGCCCCCCCTGTATCCAGGTAGATGCCCCCCCCCTGTACGTCAGTGTTCCCCCCTTGTAGCATGATGCCCCACCTGTAGCCAGTGATTGCCCCCGTCTTGGTAGGCCAGTGAGTTCCCCCTGTTAGCCAGTATGCCCCCCCCTGTAACACATGATGCCCCCCTTGTAGCCAATGCCCCCGATGAAGCCTGAAGGCCCCCCGCTTGAGCCAGTGATAGCCCCCCTTTGTAGCCAGGGAATCCCACCCCTGTACGTTATGCCCCCCTTCTAAGCCAGTGATGCCACCCCTGTGAGCCCATGATCCCCCTCCTTTTGTACCGTGATGCCCCGTTGTACCATGATGCCCCCTTTAGCATGATGCCCCTTGTACCAGTAGATGGCCCACTGTAACAAATATAAAATAACAAAAATACTCACCGGCCAGCCCTCCCGGTCCGTAGCTTGCTTCTGCATGGGAGCGGATGAGCCGGTGTAATCAAGCGTGACGTCATCACGCTGCTTACCTTCACTGCAGCTCCCAGGTAACTCCTCGGCGGCTGACTGCCAGCTGAGGAATCGAGCGCACAGGGGCGCTGAAAGCTGTGCGCCCCCTGTGACCTAATACCAGGGGAGAGTTCAGGACGGAACGATCCGTCCCGCCTCCTCCCTCAGCTGCTGTCTCTGCGCGGACTGTGTATTTATAAGACAGAAGCGCAGTCCAGGGCGATTTCCTCCCGCGGCGGGGCAGCTCCGCGCGCCCCCCCCCCCCCAGGTACGGAGCCGGCGCCGCGCCCTGCCCCCCCTAGGATCGACCCTGTGTCCACCAGCATACCGCTCAGGAAGGAGACTATTCTGTGTCTCAGAGATGAACAGCTTTTCTTCTGACGTGTATAATCAACTCAAACATAATCCAAAAGACCTTTTAAGAATGCTGCGGAAGCTGGTGAAGGTGTTCTTTTATTCACAGTCAAATGATTACTGTATCAACCTGGGCTGAAATGCCACTATGCCAAGAAGCAGCCATTACTCCAAAGAAACATATAAAAGCCAGATTAATATTATATAACAAAGACCAACATTTTTGAGGACATGCCTGTGTCTGACAAAACTAAAATTTTTCGTTTTTGCCACAATTGACCACCGTTAACATTGGAGAAGAGGAAGAAGCTTTGGAAGGTCTAAAACACCATCCCATTCGGTGAAACATGGGGTGCAGCTCATGTGTGTTTGTTTTGCTGCATAGGACTGGGTGCACTTCACAAAATAGATGCAACATGAGGAAGAAGATTAGGTGCATTCTGAGCAAATCTCCAACGTCAGCGCAGGGTGGAAATGGTCTTCCAAATGTCAATGAACCGAAGCAATACTGTCACACTGGGTAAAAAAGTGACTTAAGCATAACAATCAATGGGTGGAGTGTCCCATCACAAAGCCCTGATCACCCCCTACTCAATTAGAGATGGCGAATTCTCAAAATTCGATTGCGGGTCACGTCGCCGAATTTCCAACTAAATTGTTTCGGTCCGAATTACTCGGACGAATCTCTTAAAAACACTAGTTCCAGCTGCTCAAGCCTGCAGGGTGCTGTAGAACAATTGCCATGCTTAAATATCCAGAGGAGCGTTGTTTGGTCTCAGTACATGTTGGTGTTTTAGTATGACACGCACATACTGCTCGCCGCTCTTAAATCGCGTTCACGAATAAAAATTTCCTGACACTGTAAGAGGGCAAAAGCTGACCAAAAAACTGTAGCGGGAATGCAAGCCTGATTAAAGTCATGCCAGCGAAAGACTGGAATAAAACAAGCTGAGCAGCTCCAGGTGCAACATTATGACAGAGTGTGGGAGTGACGGCGGCAGCAGCACCGCATGAGGACTGTCTGGTGGCACAATGAACACAGTGTGGAGTACGGCCCTCAAGAGCAGCACTGGAAGTCAGAGAGGGGCACAATGACAAATTCTGGAGTTGGCACCAACTGGAGTAGCCACAAAGTTGGCACAATGACAGAGGTGGAGGTCCGGCAGCAACAGCAGCAGCAGGAAGGTCAGACAGTGGCCGCTAATGACAGTCGGGTAGGTGGCAAAAACTGGAGTAGGCCACAGAGTGGCACAATGACAAGAGTGGAGGTGACGGCAGCTTCAGCAAGAGTCAGGCAGTGGCACAATGACATTCGGAAGGTGCTGAAAACAGGAGTAGCCACGAGTGCCAATGACACAGTGTGGAGGTCCACGGAGAAGCACAGCTTGAGTCAGTCAGTGCACAATAACATTCTGGAAGTGGCAAAAACGGAGATAGGCACAGAGTGGCACAATGACAAAGTGTGGGGTCACCAGCAGCAGCATGAGGCAGGCAAGTGGGGCACAATGACATTCTGGAGGGGCTTAAACAGAGTAGGCCAACGAGAGTGGCACAATGGATAAAGTGTGTTAGGACTCGGCAGCAGCCACAGCATGCAGAATGGAGGTGCAACAGTAGCACAATGACAACAGTGTGGAGGGCACGCAAGGCCACAGCCCTGAGGGTCAGACAGTGCAGCAATGACATGTCTGGAGGAGGCAAAAAACAGAGTAGGCCACAGAGTGGTACAAAAAAATATATGATAACGTGTGAGTCAAGGCAGCAGCCACAGCAGCAAAATGAGGTCCGACAGTGGCTCAATGACATTCTGGAGGTGGCAAAAAGACAGGAGTAGGCCCACAGAGGTGCAACAATGACAACAGTTGTGCAGGTGACGGCAGGAGCAACAGCATGAGGGCAGAGAGTAGCACAATGACATGAGTGGAGGTCACAGCTGCAGCAGCATGAGGTCAGAGGTTGGACAATGACACACAGTGTGAGGTCACGCAGCACAGCATGAGGTCAGGCATGCACAATGACATTCTGGTGGTGGCAAAAATCTAGAGGCCACTATGGATCATTCAGAGTTGGAGGTCTCAGCAGCAGCACATGAGTCAGAGTGTGCACAAATGACACACTGTAGAGGCCACGGCAGCAGCTTCATGAGGTCAGGCAGGGGCACCTTGACATTCTGGAGGTGGCCAAAACAGGAGTAGGGCACCGAGTGCACAAATGGACAGAGAGTGGAGGTGACGCGCAGAGCAACAGAATGATGTCAGAGAGTGCACAATGTCAATGAGTGAGGGGGGGGGGCAATACCAGTCCCTGGTAAAGATGTTTTGGCAGTTGGAAAAGTGCAGCAGATGGTGACAGCAGCGGGTGCGGCATCAGAATAGTGGCTGAGGCGGTAAGTTGAAACCTCAGACTCTATTCTCTCAGTTTGGGTGATGGCGTCATGCTGAGTAGTCTAACGCGCGAAGGCATGGGTGTTGGGAAATCCGGCCGATCAGCCTGATTCATCGGAACATAGGTCAGTCATTCACATTTCCCTGACAAGCGGTTCTCCTTGGGTAACAATGGCCCCTGCCACACTGAACACCCACCTGATCCAACTACTGGCCGTGCAGGTACAGATCGCCTCTGCATAACTTCGCCAAGTTTGCGCACCCATCCCAGGTGGCTGCCTAGTATTCCAGCGGATCTCTAACTGGGGTGGCAGATGCTGCCAAGTTTGCCATCGCACCTGTGGTTCAGAGACTGCTCCCAGTCTGCTTGCTGCTGCGACTACCCACTCACTAGGCGGTGAAGGAAGGCTGCTCATCATGTCTCCAGACGTAGGTGCTGCTGATGGAGCTGGTACTCTCGGCTCCTATCCCTCCACCTTCCCCCACAGCAGCCGCGCAGGAGTAAGTGAGCGCTGAGGAACTTCCGTTCAACCTTCAGCGAGTGACGATGCCCGCACTAGCATGGCCAATGACATGGAGATTGCCCTATAGTATTTTGATTTGGTCCTCCCTGCTCAATAGCTGGAAAAAAGGCTCCGCATTTTTTGGACCGTAGCGATCCAATAGTGTGGAAGCCAGAAAGTCTTCCCTCTGCCGATGCTTGACTATTCGGTACTGTCTCACTAGCATCAAATCTCCATGCTGCGGGCCATCTGCACAATGACTCCGGAGGGCTCCCTGCCTCCATCTCCCTACTGATATACCCACGGGTGCTTGCGGTTCAGCTGCCTCTCTTCCTCATCTCCTTCTACTCCTCCAGCTCTTCCTGCTCCTCCTCGCGTGTTCACCCTGGTAAAAATCCACTCATTTCACCAACAAAAATCGTCTGCTCCACTGCCTCCTCTCCTCCTCCATTCAGTCCCCACTGGACTCATGTGGCCGCGAATGTAGTCGCCACGTCCTCCAGTCCCCTGCCAGACAGATTTTTTCAGCATCGCTTCCTGATCATGATGCAGTGGAATGACGTGATTCATCCCATGTCCTGGCACTGACAAATAACGTGGCCCTCCTCGAATGCCTCAACAACGGCAGTGTTCACGCTGAGCTCCACGGCGACTTCAAAGGTTACTACAGGGGTACTCCCCTACTCCCCGGGATCATCAAAAATTAGTTACATGCCTTTCACTGTTCATACCGTCTCCAACAGTGAAGAGCTGGATTTCCAATGGGTGGAATGCATCGCATATCAGAGTGGTTGGAGCTACGTTCTGCCGCAGGCAACGCGAGAGGGTGTTCCTGCTTTGTAGAATGGTTGAAGTGCATGCACTGTTTCCGGCGCATGTTCAGAATCGTCAAGATCATGGAAGACTTCAGGAACCTGTTTCACTACCAGATTGAACACATGCGCCTTGCAGGGCGCATGGACCATCCCTCCTGGGCACGCACACCATGTACTCCCTTGTCCCGTCACCATGTTTCCTTTTCTGTTGGCGCGGAGAAAGCACACACATCAATTTCTTCTGCATGACGCGAGCGTTCCTCCCCTGTGGAATTGTCGTTTCAGCCGAGGCAACCAGGTTAAACTGGCTGACACGCTGTGCCCTACACATTGTGTATGAGTGGAGCAGTACTACTTGTGAGGCTGAATGGGTGGAGAGAGAGCGCAGAGCCATTTGACACAATGGAGGAGAAAGCGGCTCCTCATGTCCATTGTTGGTGTGGCCTTCAGAAGCACTTCACCCAGTGGGCCGTAAAGTCATACTGGCCCTGACTCGTTGATACAGCTCCAGAACGTCCGCGCTGCCGGGCACCTTGGAACAAAACCGAGAAGACCTCAAGGACTGGCTCAATTTCTGTCGACATATTTATGAAGTGCTGTACGACGCCTTTTGAATAAAATTACGGCTGAACTCTCCATCCGCCTCGCACAAGCCATTAGTGTCTCTAATGGGCAGAGTCCAACCGTTTGGAAAGGGAGAGGACTGCAGTTACCAACTCATTTGGACTGCAGCAACGGTCCACGCTGCTCTTAATGTTGGACCATCACGGTTGTCTCTTTGCAATTGCCCTCGCGAAGCGACTGCTGGGCGCCAATAAGTACGAGGAGCAGAGCAGCTGACGGAGATAATGGGCAAAGAAAACATCTCCCTTCTGCAAGGTGGTGGAGCCTTGAACGCGCATTGCATGCGTGCCACTGCCGCTGCTGACAGCGAGCAGGATGGACCACCACATCTGAGCCACGGTTCTCCCAGCCACGGATGGTGACGCGCAGTGTGACTCAGCCGGTCCAACGGTTGCTCCCTGCCCACGCTTCATTTTCTGCCCACATATTCTACATAACCCAATTCGGCTCCGCCTGCCTTAACAAATGAACTGCCAGCACCGCCGAGGTACGGAGTTTAAACCGCCAACAGCTTCGCACTGAGTGACTACTGCCCGCCGCTGCAAATCGCTGAGCCCCTGTGCCGCTACTTTCTTTGGACCTGCGAACGGGTTTCTAACCCCGTGGCCGATTTGTGTCCCGACCTCTACACTGCGCGACCCTGCTGACTCAGGCCACAACAACCCCTGCTGTGCGCAAGGCTGACGCCCCTCTCCCTGACCGATGATGAAGCCCTGCTTACTCGCGGCTCCCCAAGTGCGGTCGCTTCTACATCATCATCTATTTGTGTTTCATCTCACTGCTGTCCTCATCACCGTCGTGTATGCAGAAGGGCTGACCCATCACACATGACCTCCACTGCCACTCTCCACATCAATACTTTGCCACACCTACTGCAAGAGAGCTGGATTATTGGCCCCATTTCTTCGATGCCAAGTTCTGCTGTCTGACCTCCTCAAAGTGGTTCATCCTCCAGCTATATAGTGCCGCCAAGACCAACCACATATAGAGCTCTGGCTGAGAACTGGATGGACAGAGGCGGTGAGACAGGTTGAGGCCACTGTCGCCGCTCCACGGGCCATGCCAACTAAGGTTTGTGCTGACATTCCCCCGACTTCTTTGGCTGGTTGTCCAGATGGCCATCTGGGAGTAAGTGAATACCTAGTCCAATCCTATCTAGAACCCTTGGGTTGCTATCAGCACACTCGCCGCAAATGACAGAGGCAGATGTGGCCTCTCTGAGTGACCCCTGCTGCGTCGTGCCCCCTTGCTGGTGCGCGCGACGGCGATGGGCCTGCTCCAGAAATGTTTGTGGCCACTGCCCTCTTCTCAGGGAAGAGCCTGCCACCTCTCTGTCCGACAGACTGTTTGTTCTAAAGTACAACACTGTGTGAGAAGAATATCTGGAAGGATAAATACATACCCTGTATTTGACTCCAAGATAACCCCACTAAGTGTTTGGTTCCCTTGATATAAAGTGCGCTCCACAAATGCAAAAAATGGACAATTGTTATGTGCCGTGTAAAAACTCTGTGTCGTTACTGAATATAAAAGCACAAACAGGCTAATTAACCTTCGGATATGTATAATGCTAACAGAAGTTCTTCTGTGCGGTGGATATTAGAAGTTTCTTTACTGAGTACTACTGCAATAATAAATTAAGATATATCCCTTCTGATGTAATTCTGCGCAAAAGAATTGGACAAGTCCTTATAATTACCAGCTTGGAGCGGTGACAATCGGATTTTACGCCTACAACACTAAAAAACATTTTATTAACCTTCATTATGATTTATGCTACAGGAAAAATGTTTTGTTTTGGCCGGTGAAAGAGACACTTTCTTTAGCTACCACCTGGCGCAGAACAATCGCTTGTAATTAACTCCTGGATGTAAATTACGCCATTAATTGAGCAACCACAAACAACGCGTTGTAGCGGTTACAATGGTCGTGCACATTTTAACGCTACTACTGCAAAGAAAAACTTGTAATTAACCTGTCAGTAAATGAATTATGCTTCAGGAAAAATTATCTTTTTGCCGTGAAAGAGACGTTTTCTGTAGTCGCCACAGCAGCGAGAACAACGCTTATTAACTCACCCATGTATGATATTGGCCTAAGAAGTTGAGCGAACCACAAACACCAGCTTTGTACGTGTTACAATGCGTGTATTGTACACTACACAGCATGAGATAAACTTGTAATGAACCTCAGTTATGAATTAGCTACAGGAAAAATGTCTTTTTTGCCGGTGAAAGAGACGTTTTCTGTATCACCACTGCAGCAGAACAATGCTTAATTTAACCCATGATTAAATTGCGCAAAACGTGAGCAACCAAAAATGGAGGGTTTTGTATTGTAAAAAACGCTTTTCTTTAAATGAATACAACAGGAACAGGCTTAGATAACCTTGATATTCAATGTGCTGGGAGCAGATAGCTTTAAATTGTAGTATGCAGCTGCACCTGACGCACACCTGACTTCAGATCCTATACCCCCACAAAATCAGAAATAGAATTTTTTAGAGAAGCCAGTCTCTGTGACACCCCCCCAAAAATCGCTGATAAAAATGAGTTCTTAGTAAAGAAGCTATCATAAGCAGCCGTGGCAGCACCTTACCTAATTATCTGTAGGACAGGTGAGAGCGGTATTAGCTCCCATCATCGCGCCCCAACTTAAATAGTGCGGTGCCGTCACAAGAATCCCCGCCGCCCTCTGATTGGCTTCATCTCTGCATAAGATGTCATGGTAGGTAGCCCTTCTTCCGCCCAGAGTTCGTGCCCATAATCGCCATGTGCTTGAGCCAATTTTTCATCAAATTCACACTCATTCACACCATTCCCCAAATTCGACGTGCGTTCAGAATCGAAGTTTCCCTGAAAATTCTAAAACGTGATTGTCCACTCTTATATCAATTTCGCCCACTCTTAATCTCAATCCTACCAGAAAATGAGGGGCAAAGCTGAATGCAGGTGCGAGAAGGCACCTCCAAACATGATCTCAGTTCGTCAGTGAATGGCCAAAATTCCTAGCAACTAGTGGGAAAGATTACCAAAATTTTGACCAAGTCAAAGGGCAATCTTCTAAATTACTAAGGTATTTATATGGAATCTGTTGACTTTGCAGAAAGTAATAAAATACCTTATAAATCTCCCTCTCTTCATTTTTTCTAGCAGTTGCAAATAGAATAATTGTAGTTCCTAATTGACCTAAAATGGGGAAGGTTTATTCTGATTTCATGTCGGATAGTGAGAAAAACCTGCAGATGTGGCTTTTTATATAGTGTATGTAAACTGGTTTCAACTGTATGTCTCTTTTATCTGAAGAGTTACATCAGCTTTATCATTTATTAAGCATTTATTAAAAAAAAATTTTTTTTGATATGTTCACATTACATTACTTGTCATATGACATGTGAAAGGCTGCAAGGCTAGATTTAATGGTAAGTAGAATAAAGGTCATCATTTGTTGAGTATCCTATTCTTATCGGAATCTGTCATTGGTATTATCAGTCAAAAGTTTCTATGCTTAAGGGTTATATTTTAATCATTGCTATCTCCGAGTTCCCTATTTCCTTATCTAAGATTTTTACATAGATTATACTTTTTCTCACATCTCAGATTTACAGCTGTTTTAATGTAATTCATCAAAAATGGTAAGCTTAGGTAAAAAAAAATCAGCTGCCTCTTTATTTCTTGTATATATTTTATTATTTTACTACACAGTGAATTAAAACTCCCAATATGACCTTTATTACAGAAAAGAAAGGGAAAATTAGTGAGGAGGGGGGACCCATCTTTTAGACTATATCCAGAATATGGCCCCATATTGAAAGCCAACATATTGGATCAAGGGCGTTTTTTCAATTGAAAGCTGATCATATAGAATATCTAAGAAGACCAGATTTGTCTTAGAAATTGATTGCTACAATCAGATGTGCCATATGTTTCATGGTTTAAAAGTTATCACCTCAGAAATTTGTAGCAGAAAATGGGAATGTTCCCTGTAATGCACAGCTATTCGTTCAACGTGTTGTTCATGATGCTGAAAATAGAACTGAAAGCGCTGGATCCAATCATTATGAACCCACATGAGAATTTCTAGAGAAATGCTGTCACAAGCCTCTACAATGTGGTGCTTAAGGTGTATTTTGTGGTGGATTTCCTTAGCATATACAAAATGTTTGAAATGGCCTCAGACATAAAAGATTTGTGCAGTCAATCCAATGGCCAGGGAACATGATGATCCGACACGTTGAACACCTGCCTATTGTCCCTATCTCAAGCCTATTAATATTTATGGCATAGCTGAAAAGGCAGGTGCCGAGCATGGTAACCTCCATACATGCTCTTTTACACCAGTTTCCTGTCAGGAGGAATGGGCCAAAATTTCAACTAACTAAGTGAGAAGCTTGTGGAAGGATCCAAACGTTTGAACCCAAGTCATACAGTTTAAAGGGAAATGCTACAAATACGAATGAAATGTTTGTAAACTTTTGACTGTTCAGGAAAGTAATAAAAATGCCTTAAAATTCTCTCTATAATTATTCTGTCATTTGGAAAATATAAATAATTTTGGTTCCTAATTGACCTAAAACGAGTAAGGTTTATTTTGATTTCATGTCAGATAGTAAGAAAAACATGTATATGTGTATATGTTTATATGTGTGTGTGTGTGTAACAAAATATAAATGTGTGATATATATATATATATATATATAAATATATACTATATATAAAACATATTATATATGTGTATATATATATATATACCTTATAAACTAATATTATATTATATATGAGTATATATATATATAATATATATATAGACATAAATATATATATATACATATATATATATAATATATTATATATAAATATAAATATATATAATGTGTATTATATATATATATATATATATAAATATAATATATATATAACACCACACACACAAATATATATGCTTCACACAATAATTTTGTTAGGAGAATATGAACACCCATTCCCACCAGACAGAACTGGTGTAACTGAGGCCATGTTTGTAAGTTGCCCTGCTCGCTCCTTCCTTTTCAGCTTTGCCCGTAAATTTTCAACAGATTGAGAGATAAGGGCTTTGCGATAGCCCTCCAAAACATTGACTTGGTGATCCTTAAGCCACTTGTAACCAGATTGACAGGTATGCTTCGTTCATTGTCCATTGGGAAGACCCAATTCCACCCAAGCTTATAAACTTCCTGCTTTTGTCTTGATATTAGCTCAGTATATTGTCACATAATCTTCTTTCCTCCTAATGGCATTTATTTTGTGAAGTGTCCCAGTCCCTCCTGCAGCAAAACAAACCCACCACATGATGCACCACCCCGTGTTTCACAGTTGGATGATGTCCTTACACTTCCAAGCTTCTCTTTTTTTCCTCCGAACGTAACGATTAGAGATGGACGAATTTCCCGAAATTCATTTAGTTCACTTCGCCGAATTTCACGGCTAAAAAAATAACTTCGTTCCGATTTACACTACTTCGTCACGAATCACGTTAAAAAACAGCTATTCCAGGCTGCTCAGAGCCTGCATGGTGCAGTAGAATGGAGGGGCGATGTGCCGTGCTTCAATATGCAGAGGGAGCCTTGGTTTGGTCTTCATACAATTAGTGTTTTAGTATGCACACGCACATGACTGCCGCGCTCTTAGTATCGCTTCACTCTATAATTCCCTGCTTGCACTTAAGAGGCAAAACTGTCCCAAAAAACTGAAGGTGGAATGTAGCCTGAAAAAGTCATCGACGAGCGCAGATGGAAAAAAAACAAGCAGAGGGCTCAGGTGGCAACAACAGGACAAAGCGTGGAGGAGGCGGCGGCAGCCACAGCAACATGAGGTCGAGAGTGGCACAAGACAATCTGGAGTTGGCAAAACAGAATAGGCCACAGAGTGGCACAATGACACAGTGTCAAGTCACGGCCGCAGCCACAGCACAGCATGATGTTCAGACAGTTGGCACAATGACACAGTGTTTATGTCACCGGCAGCACACAGCAGCAAGCATGAGTCAGCATGGCCACAATGACACAGTGGTAGGTCACGGTAAGCACCACAGCAGCAGCCATGAGGTCAGACAGTGGCACAATGACACAGTGTGGTAGGTCCACGGCAGCAGCCACACACACCGAGGTCAGACAGTGGCACAAAGACCATCCGGAGGTGCAAAAACAGGATAGGGCCACATAGTGGGACAATGACACATGTGGTAGGTCAACGGCAGCAGCCAGAGCAAGCAGCATGGGTCAGACAGTGGCACAATTGACAGAGTAGGTCACGGCAGCAGCCACAGCAGCAGCATGAGGTCAACAGTGGCCACAATGACATAGTGTGTAGGACACGGGCAGCACCACAGCAGCAAGCGATGAGGTCAGACATGGCACAATGACATCTGGGGAGTGGCAAAAACAGAATAGGCACAGAGTGGGACAGATAATCACAGTGTGTAAGGTCACAGGGCAGCCCCACAGCAGCAGCAGGAGGTCCAGAAACAGTGGCACAATGAACGAGTGTGTAGGTCACGGCCCAGCAGCCACAGCAGCAGCATGAGGTCAGACAGTGGCACAATGACACAGTGGTGTAGGTCACGGCAGCACCACAGCAGCAGCATGAGGTCAGACAGTGGCATAATGACATTCTGGCATGTGGCAACACAGGAATAGGCCACAGAGTGGGACAATGACACAGTTGGAAGGTCACGGCACAGCCACAGCAGCAGCATGAAGTCAGTACAGTGGCCACAATGATACAGTGAGTAGGTCACCCGCAGCAGCCACAACAGCAGCATGAGGGTCAGCACAGTGGCACAATGACAGAGTGGTTGAAGGTCACGCAGCAGCCACAGCAGGCAGCATGAGGTCAGACAGTGGCACAATGACATTCGGAGGTGGGCAAAAACTGGAATCAGGCAACCAGAGAGGGACAATGACACAGTGTTGAAGGTCACGGTCAAGTAAACAAGCCACAGCAGCAGCATAAAGGCAGACCGTGGCACAAATGACACAGTGTGTAGGTCATGGCAGCAGCCACAGCAGCCAGCATGAGGTCAGACAGTGGCACAATTACATTCTGGAGGTGCAAAAACAGAATAGGCCCCAGAAGGGACAATGACACAGTGTGGAGGTCACAGGCAGCAGCCACAGCAGCGACATGAAGTCAGACAGTGGCGCAATGATACATGTGTAAGGATCCACCGCAAACAGCCACGAACACACATGAGGTCAGACAGTGGCACAATGACACATAAGTAGGATCACGGTCAGCAGCCAAAGCAGCATCATGAAGTCAGACAGTGGCACAATGACAAGATGTGAAGGTCACGAGCAGCCACAGCAGCACCATGAGGTCAGACAGTGGCACAATGACACAGTGTGGTAGGTCACCGGGCAGCAGCCACAGCACAGCAGAGGTCAGACAGTGGGCACAATGACACAGTGTTAGGTAATGGCAGCAGCCACAGCACAGCCTGAGGTCAGACAGTGGGCACAATGACATTCTGGAGTGCAAAAAACAGAGTAAGGCCACAGAGTGAGGACAATGATAACATGTGTAGGACACGGCAAGCACCACGAGCAGAGCATGAGTCAGACATGCACAATGACAGAGTGTGTAGGTCACACAGCAGCCACAGCAGCAGCATGAGGTCAGACAGAGCACCAATGACATTCTTGAGGGGCAAAAACAGGAAAGGCAACAGAGTGGGACCAATGACACAGTGTGGAGGGTCATGGCAGCAGCCACACGCAGCAGCTGATGTCAGACAGTGCACAATTACACATGTGTAGGTCTCGGCAGCAGCCCACAGCAGCAGCATGAGGCGTCAGACAGTGGCACAATGACAGAGTGTGTAGGTCACGGCAGCAGCCACACTCAGCAGCAGCATGAGGTTCCAGACAGAGGCACAATGACATCTGGAGTGGCAAAAAAAACAGAATAGGCACAGAGTAGGTTGACCATGACACAGTGTGTGAGGTCAGGCAGCACCACTAGCAGCAGCATGAGTCAACAGTGGCACAATGACACAAGTGTGTAGGTCACGGCAGCACCACAGTCAGCAGTGAGGTCAGACATTGGCACAATGACATTCAGGAGGTGCAAAAACAGATAGGCCACAGAGTGGGACAATGACACAGTGTGGAAGCACGGCAGCACAGCCACAGCAGCAGCAAGAAGTCAGACAGTGGCACAATGATAACATGTGTAGTTCACCGCAGCAGCCACAACACAGCATGAGGTCAGACAGTGGCCACAATGACACAGTATGTAGGTCACGGCAGCAGCCAAGCAGCACATGAGGTCAGACAGTAGGCACAATGACATGAGAAGGTCACGCAGCAGCCACAGCAGACAGCATGAGGGTCAGACAGTGGCACAATGACACATGTGTAGGTCAACGGAGCAGCCACACAGCAGCATGAGGTCAGACAGTGGCACAATACACAGTGTGTAGATCATGGCAGCAGCCACAGAGGCAGCCTGAGGTCCAGACAGTGGGCCAATGACAACTTCAGGAGTTGGCAAAAACAAGGAGTAAGCCACAGAGTGGGACAATGAACAGTGTGTAGGTACGGCTGCAGCCAACAGCTGCATCAGCATGAGGTCAGACAGTGCACAATGACAGAGTGTGTAGGTCACTACAAGCAGCCAAATCAGAGGAGCAGAAGTCAGACAGTGGCACATGACATTCTGGAGGAGGCAAAAAACAGGAAAGGCAACAGAGTGGGACAATGACACAGTGTGGAGGTCATGGCAGCAGCCCACAGCAGCAGCATAGATTCAGATCAGGGCACAATTACACAGTGTGTAGGTCATGCAGCAGCCACACAGCAGCATGAGGTTCAGACATGGCACAATGACAGTGTGTAGGTCAACAGGCAGCAGCCACAGCAGCAGCAAGAAGGTCAGACAGTGGCACAATGACATTCTGGAGGTGGCAAAAACAGGATAAGGCCACAGATGTGGGACAATGACACAGTGTGGAGGACCTGCCAGCAGCCACAGCAGCAGCATGAGGTCCAGAACAGTGGCACACTGACATTCAGGAGTGGCCAAAAACAGGAAATAGGCCCAAAGTGGGACAATGACGCAGGTGTGGCAGGTCTCGGCAGCAGCCACAAGCAGAAGCATTACCGTCAGACAAGTGTGCACAATGATACAGTGTGTAGGTCACCGCAAGCAGCCACAACAGCCAGCATGAAGGTCAGACATGACAATGGACCCAGTGTGGTATCACAGGCAGCAGCCACCCAGCAGCATGAGGTCAGACAGTGCCCCACAATGACAGTGTGTAGGTCACGGCAGCAGCCACAAGCAGCATCATGAGGCCAGACAGTGGCACAATGACACAGTGTGTAGGTCACGGCAGCGAGCCAAAGCTGCACATGAGTCAACAGTGGCAAAATGACACAGTGTGTCTGTCAGGCAGCAGCCACAAGCAGCAGCAGGAGGTCCAGACAGTGGCACAATGACATGTGGTAGGTCACGCAAGCAGCCATCAGCAGCATCATGAGGTCAGACATTGGCACAAGACACAGTGTGTAGGTCACGGCAGCAGCCACAGCAGCAGCATGAGTCAGACAGAGGCAACAATGAACAATTCTGGGGTGGCAAAAAAACAGAAAGCCACAGATTGGAACAATGACACAGTGTGGAGTCACGGCCGCAGCAGCCACAGCAGCAGCATGAGTCCAAGACATTGGCACAATGACACAGATTGTAGGTCACGGCATCAGCCCCAACAGCATAGCAGGCTGAGGTCAGACAGTGGCACACTGACATGTGTGTAAGTCACGCAGCATCCATAGCACAGCATGAGTCAGAACAGTGGCACAATGACAGATTGTGTAGGTCACACGGCAGCAGCCACAGCAGCAGCATGAGGTCAGACAGTGGCACAATGACACAGTGTTGAGGACACGGCAGCAGCCACAGCAGCACAATGAGGTCAGACAGTGCAACAATGACATTCTGGATGTGGCAAAAAACAGAATAGGCCACAGAGTGGGACATGACACCACCAGTGGGAGGTCACGGCACAGCCACAGCACGCATCATTGATGTCAGACAGTGGCACAATGACAGAGTGTGTAGGTCACTGGCAGCAGCCACAGCAGCATGAGGTCAGACAGTGGCACTGACATTTCTGGAGGTGGAAAAAACCGAAATATGCCACAGAGTGCACAATGCACAGAGAGTGGAGTGACGAGCGCAGAGCAAACAGCATGAGGTCAGAGAGTGGCACAATGACACAGTTGTGGGATGCACGGCACCTGCAACAGCAGTCAGCAGCATGAGGTCCATAGAGAGGCACAATGACATAGTGTGGAGGTGGGTGGCAAATACCAGTCCTGGAAAAGATTTGGTGGCAGATGAAGAAACTGTCAGCAGATAGTGTGGCATCAGGCGGGTGGCGGCATCAGAAAAGAGCTGAAGCATGTAGTTTGAACCCAGACCCATTTCACACAGTTTGGTGAGGGCGTCATGGCTGATGTAGTCTACGCCTAGGCATTGGTGTGTGGAAATCCTGGCCGACCACACCTGATTCATCTTGACTAAGGTCGTCGTTCCACATTCCCTGTGGAAAAGCGGGTTCTCCTTGGGGTAAACGATGGCCCCCGCCGCACTGAACAACAACCGCTCTATGCCACTATACTAGGCCGGGCAGGACACTTCTCCACTGCCAAACTCGGCAAGTTGCGGCCACACCATCCCAGTTTGGCTGCCCAGTATCCAGCGATCTTCTAAACTGGGGGGCAGAGTGCTTTTCCAAGTAGCCCAACCACCTTTTGGTTCAGGGTCTGCTCCAGGTCCTGCTGCTGCTGCTGCTAGCTGGCGACTGCCCTCCTCACTAGGGCCGATGAAGGAAGCTGCTCATCAGTGACTCCAGAACTTAGGTTGCTGCAGATGGATGCTGGTACTCGCTCCGACCCCCCCCTCACCTTCCCCTCCGCAGCCAGCGCAAGTAAGTAACGTGAGCGCTGAAAACCCCCCCGGTCAGACCAGTCAGTAGGATGGACAATGGCCGCACATGGGCACGTCCACTGACTACGGAGGATTTCCCTATAGTATTTGAGTTTGTCCTCCCTCTAATAGCTGGGAAAAAGGCTCCCATTTTGGACCGTAGCGAGGGTCCAATAGGTGGAGAGCCAGAATCATCCCACTGCCGGATGCTGACTATTCGCTGTCACACCAGGCAAATCAGCATGCTGCGGGCCATCCTCCACAAGTGACTTCCGAGGGGCGACCTGCCTTCCATCTCACTGTATACTGCCACGTGCATGCGGGACATCAGCCTCCCTCTTCCTCATCTCCCATCTAGCACCTCCAGCTGCACCTGCTCCTCCTCTCTTGTCACCTGGGTAGAAAATCCACAGTCATTTCACCAGACCATGCTTCTGCTCCAATGTCCTCCTCCTCCTCCTCCATTTCAGTCCCACCGGACACCATGTGCCGCGAGATGTAGTCCCGCTACGATTCCAGTCCCCTGCCCCAGACAGAATTTTTCAGCATCTGTTCCAGACATGAAGACAATGGGAATGACGTTATTCATCGCCGTATGTCCTCGGCGACTGAACAAATAACGTCGCCTCCTCCGAATAGGCCTCAACAAACGGCAGTTTCACGCAAGCGCTGCCACTGGCTTATATCAAAGTTACACAGGGGAGTACTCTGCTGCCTGGATCATCAAAAAATCGTTAATGGCCCTTTCTCTTGTTCATACAGTCGGTCCACACATGTGCATCGACTGGAATTCCAACGGGTGGAACATCGCCATATCAGAGTGTGTTGGGGGAATCGTTCTGCCGCTTCAATCAACTCGAGGAGGGTGTTCCTGCTTGTACAATGGATAAAGGCATGCATAGTTTCCTGAGCCATTTTCATGACATGTTCGAAGATCGGTGGAAGACTTTCAGGAACCTTTTCACAACCAGATTGAACACATGCCCAAGCAGGCGCATGGACCATCCCTCCTCGGTGCAGCGCCGACACCATGTTCCTCCCATTGTCCTTCACCATGGTTCCGATTTGCAGTTGGCGTCGGAGTAAGCCCACAACATCGATTTTTGCGCAAACCTGGATCACAGTTCCTCCCCTGTGTGACTTCGTTCGGCCGAGGCAAGCCAGGTGTAGAACTTCGTGACACCGCTGTGCCCTACACCAATGTGTATGATGAGCAAGTACTTGTGGAGGCTGAGAGTGGTGTGGAGGAGGAGGAGGCGGACATTGCGCAGGAGCCACAAGATTTGACAACATGAGGAGACAGATAATAGTGAGGAGCAGAGCATCTGGACCCGGGAGATGATGTCAAAGAGAAACAGCTCCCTTCTGCAGAGGTGTGGAGCCCTTGACTGGCTGCAATGGCATGCCGTGCCACTGGGCTCTGCTCCGCTGCTGCTGTAGCTGCGGCGGCAGGATGGACCACACCACATCTGAGCCATTTCTCCCAGGCCACCGGATGGTGACGCTGCACAGGTAGTTGACGCAGGGCCGTTGTCCAACGGTTAGCTCCCTGCACGCTTCACTTTATTCCTGCTTACATATCTAACATATACCCCTATTCGGCTTCCTCCGTTTCTAGCAAAGAACTGCACACCGCCGAGTATCGGATTTTAAACCCGCCAACGCTCCGCACTGAGTGAACTACTGCCGCCGCTGCCATTCTTGAGCCCCTGTGCGCTACTTTCTTGACCTGTGAAGCGGGTTTTTTACTCCCGTGGACCGCTTGGCTCCCGACCTCAACAACTGCTGCTACACCCTGCTGACTCACGGCCAGACAACCCACTTGCTGGCTGCGCTGGCTCCCTGAGCGACGCAGCTGACCGCCCACTTCTCCTGACATGATGAAGCCCATGCCTCACCCGTCTCCCAAGTGCGGTCCAGCTACAACATCATCATCTATTTGTGTTTCATCGTCACTGCGTCCTCATCACCGTCTTGGTATGCCGAGGCTGACTCTCACAACAGTGACTCCCATCCACTCTCACAATCTATACTTTGCCGCCATACTGCACAGGGGTAAAATTGTAATTAACCCTTTTGCTTGTGAATTATGCTACAGGAAAAATGTATATATATTATGGCGTTGAAATGACGGTTTTTCTTTTGGAGTCACTACACGCTGAATAACAACGCTTAATTAACCCTGGATGTAAATTTTGCGCTAAAAGAATTGAGCAGCCAAAAATGAAGTGGGTAATTTTATTGTAAAAACGCTGTTTCTTAAAAGAATACAACAGGAACTGGCTTAGATTCCCCCTTGAATATTCAATGTCGGTGAGCAGATAGATTTAAAATGTATATGCAGCTGCAGTGGACCAACATGGATTTCCAGGATCCAATAACCCAAAAAAATCAGAATGAATGTTAATGAGAAGCATTCACGAACAAGCTGAAGACACCCCCACAAAAACCCGCTGTATAAAAATCCAGTTCTTCAGAAACAATCAGCCGCGGCACGCACCTTCCCTGATCAATACAGTGAGAGCAGTATGTGATCTGCCCGCGTCGCGCCGGGACTTAATAGTGCGGGGACTTCACAGATCCCGCCGGTCCTACTGAGTGGCCTTCATCGACTGCACATGTCATGCAAGCTATGCCCTTCTTCCTCCCAGAGTTGCTTTGCCCCCATGTAGCGCCAGGTGCTCGCAGCCATTTTATAAAGTCAAAAGCACAAACTTCGTTCACGTCCGAAGTACCCCCACCAAACTTCGACTTCGTTCAGAACCGAAGTTTTCCTGAAATTCCTAAACGAATTCCACTTCGTTAGAATCAATTCGCCCATCTCTAGTAACGATGGTCATTATGGCCAAACAGGTCAGTTTTAATTTTGTCAGACCACAAAAAATGTCTCAAAAAATGTAGGTCTTTGTTACTATGTGCATTTGCAAACATTAAGCTGGCTTATCTATATGTGTCTTTTGGAGTAGTGGCTTCTTCCTGGCAGAGTGGCTTTCCCCGTCCATGTTAATTACAGTACTCGTTTCATTGTGGATAATGACACAATCTTACCAGCTTCAACCAGCATCTTCATAAGGACTTTTGCTATTTTTCTTGGGTTGATATGCACGTCAGATTAAAGCACGTTCATCACTGAGACACAAAACGCTATTTCCCGCTTCTGAGGGGTATGATGGCTTTGGACATTCTCATCTTGTTTATGTACTTGAGAATAATGTTTGTTTTTTTGACGAGCACCTTCAGTACTGAAATTGATACAAGGATGAACCAGAACTTGTGTAAGTCCACAATTCTCTCCTGATATCATGTTGTCGTTAATGATTACTATAGACTTTTCCATGATGTACACAAGAAGCAATGTTTTTTCTGGTGTGCATTAAAAATACTGGTGTAGCATTAAAAATACTGTATAAATTGTGACACTTATATTATTAGTTGTTACCCCATATATGAGAATTACACTCACCGCCACTATATTAGGTATCACCCTGCTAGTAACGGTTGGACCCCCCCTTTGCCTTCAGAACTGCCTAATTCTTCGTGGCATAGATTCTCACAAGTGTTGCCAAAACGATGCTAATTGTACCAAGGGGCCCAAAGAGTGCCAAGAAAATATTCCCCCAACCTATGACAAACCAATCCACCACCCCAGCCTGAACCGTTGAAACCACAGGCAGGATGGATCCATGCTTTCAAGTTGTAGACGCCAAATCAGCCCATACCATCCGAATGATTGCAGCAGAAATCGAGACTCATCAATAACCAGGCAACGTTATATTCCAATCTTCCTACTGTCCATTTCGATGAGCTTTAGGAGCAGAAATAGGAAGCCTCAGTTTCCTGTTCTCCGAGCTGAAAGAAAGTGCACTCGTGCCGGGGGACATCTGCTGCTGTAGCCCATCTTGCCTCAAAGTTTGCCGTACGGTAGGGGGGGCATTCAAGATGCCTTTCTGCTACCTTGGTTGTAACGGTGGCTATTTGATCACAGTTGCCTTTCTAACAGCTCGAACCAGTTCCTGGGTGTGGCCTCTCTCCTTTGACCTCATGGCATCAAACAAGGCATTTCCGCCCACAGGAACAGCCGCTCACTGGATGTTTTTTCGTTTTTCGGACCATTCTCTGTAAACCCTAAGTGATGGTTGTTGGCGTGAAAATCCCAGGAGATCCAGACAGTTTCTGAAATACCCCAGACCAGCCCTTCTGCACCAACAACCAATGCCAAGTTTCAAATGGCCTCAAATCAACTTTCTTTCTTCCCCATACTGAGGCTCGTTTTTGTAACTGCAGGAATTGGTCCTTGACCAAGTCTAACAGCCTAATGCACTGAGTTGCCGCCATGTGATTAGGCTGCTTAGAATTTATTGTTTTTAACGAGCATTGGAACAGGTGTACCAATAAAGTGGCCGGTGAGTGTAATTAATGTGATTATCGAAAACAGTATAAAGTACAAGTACATGTAATGTAGAAATAGGTATCTTGCAACTTGCAAGATTGATGCAGGAGCCATCAATGGGTTGTCTGTGTAAAGCATAAAAGTGTTGTGTCCTCCAAAGAGAGAGCAATGGATTTTTTAGCAGCGCTCTGCTCTGGCTGGGTGATTGCATTACCAGATGAAACCACTCCCTATTAATTTAGAATGCCTTATTGGTGTATTTAACCCCTTTAAGCTCTGCAACGTGGAAGTGGGGTTCCCCAGTATGTAGATACTTACCTTTCTGCGCTTCTCACCGTCTGTTACAGGTCCCAAATCCTGCTGCTTCAGGTTTGGTGCCTAGGACAGGAATGCCTGTTGCAGGAGGTGCCAAGACATCACTGCCCACACCATGCGCCGCCTCAATACAATGTACATAGGGCAGAGAGGGGCATGAAGCTTCCCTGCCCTGTTGTACATCTTAATTGGATGTACACAAGGCTGCACATCCAATTGAGATGGCCGATATGGTAAAGAGAACAGGCCTGCAGCCATAACTGTGAAACAAGGGCGCAGTACCTGCCGGCCACTGGGGACTTCCCCTTGCTTCACAGTGCGGCCGGGCCCCATACAGCAGTACTGGCAGTACTGGCCTGCTCATACCAATGTTAAGAAAACAGAAAGCAATCACCTTACAGCAAACCTTTCCCCACCATCATATTTGAATGGTTCTACTCCACAAAGATTTTCTTTTTTTTTTTTTTTTTTTAATTCTTTTCCAGTAAATTAAATATGCACTAAGGTCCAAAGAACTTTACTTTCCTTGGTATAGTACTATTAAAAAGTACATCTTGTCTTGAAAAAACAAGCCCTCATACTTCTATGTAGACAGAAAAATAAAAAAGGTATGGCTTTTGGAGGGTAGAGAAGAAAAAAAACAACATAAACAAAAATTTTGGCGGTGAGAAGGGGTGAAATCTATCAAGCAACCCTGTGATCAATTTATATTACAGTTGCGTATGACAATTGTCAGTCCTCATCCAGCACCAGTGCATCACAAATGCTCTTTTGGCTGAATGGGAAAAAATTCCCCCAGTCACACTGCAAAATCTTATGGAAAGTTTTCCTATAAGATTAGAAACTGTTAAATGAGCTAAAAGGACCTAACTCCATATTGATTGCTCTCTAACCGCTATCTCAAAATCTGCAGTTGTACTCCTTAATACCTATGCAGTAAACTGATAGTAACATAAGTCATAAATAATCAATCAAATATGTATCTGCTTGTCATTGTGCAGATATCAGTATCTCATGTACTATATGCTCCACACAGTTTATTGTACAATCATTTTTTACCTGTCACAAGATTATTTATTTCATAGCATGAAACATGAAGAGATAACAAGTGGGAGGGGGAAGACTATAGTATATATACTGGGTTAGCATAAGCTGACAGTATAGAAGACATGAAGGACACCATGTTCCCCTTCTTCCTTTTACTCCTTGGCATCTGCCAGAATTATGCCGCCAGCCTGGTAAGTTCTACTGGAAAAAGTCAGAGAATACAGGAATTTTTTCAAAATGCATTTCTGCTACTTTAGGATACATGAAAATTTGAGGTTCTTTGTCTACATTTTTGATCACAACTGTAAGTGCCCATCTACCAGCGATAAGGTGACCTTAGTTCAGATGGGAACCTACCAGAACATTTTACCTCACTTGGTGTCTGTTCAGATCTCCATCCTTTCAGGGAGAGAATGAGAGAAGGTCCAGATACATTATGTTCTGTTTAAATACTGTCTTTGTGGAGGGACGGTCTGAACAGACACCAAGTAAGGTAAAATGTCAAAGAAGGTTCCCATCTGAACTGAGGTCACCTTGTCGCTGGTGGATGGGCATTTACAGTTGTGATCAGAACTGAACGCTAAGAACCTTAAATTTTCATGTACCCTAAAGTAGCCGAAATACATTTTGAAAATACTTTCTATATTCCCCTTTTGACTGTTTTCTTGCCATTTATAGAGTGCTACCGATATTGTGTTGTGTTTACATTGCTATGCTGCCATGCCAGTGTGCACCTGTACTTATTTCTGTAATATTGCTTTGGATGTACAAACCAATTTTTGATTTTGGGAAAAATCTGGGGAAGGCTACCTCCCTTTTGGTTGGCACTCCACTCCCACCCCACCCACAGTTTTTTTAAATTTAAACAGAATTTATGGGACTTCCCCCCAAAAGATGGGAATCTGAACCAGCAGGAGGTAAAAAAGTCAGAGTAGGTTTCTGTCGAACAATGTTCACCAGTCCTGGGGTGGGGGCTTGCAGTTTTGATCAAAAATTTTACGCTAAAAACTCAAAATTTCATGTACCTAAAGCAAAAAAAATTTTTAAAAAAAACCTACATTTAAATTTTTTTTTCCCTTCTAGGGAATTGAAGGCCTTACACCCCGACCCGCCGTGCTGCCACTCCATTTTTATGCATCCGACTTTTTACCCTCTGTTTTTGGGGTCTAAGATTACGGCAAAAAAATTTTTTCTGTATTCCCCCTCTTTTTTTTTCCCCCAAAAGGGTTTCCACATCTTCACCATTTTTCACAGCTATTGCCTCTTTCACATTTGCTTCCATATCACTCCTTACATACAGACACGCTCCTTCTCCTTCATATTTGCCCTGTCCTTTCTAAATAGAGTAAAACCCTGGGGGTTAGACAGCCCAATCATGCGAGAGTCCAGCCATGTCATAGCAACACCAACCATATCAATCTGCTCCTCTTGAACAAAAACCCTAAAGCCCCCCATTTTTTTTGCAAATTTTCTAAATTTTTTGGAACAACACTCAACCCCCACCATTTTTACACTTTCATAGATGGCAGGGATTAAAAAATATTGTGGGCACCTATATCTTGCTGGTTTGCAACACATGGATCTCTTTATCCACTGGTCTAGTCCACCCCCAATATTCCCTTTATATTCTACCCACCATAGTCTGACCATAGTCTGCCCCCTCTAACCTATCTATTCCTGAATTTTCTCAATTGCCTTTCCTCCTCATCCCTAGTTTACATTTTCCTGCATCCCCTCTAGAATTCTCTCCCCCAGCACAGCAGACCCCCTTCCATTCTGGTGCAATTTATCAAGCACTACTTAGTGAAAAGCAGCCACAGTCTGAGCAAGCTCAGAAGAGTTCTGGAGTGGAATTTAAGCATCTGACACCAATTAACCACTCCCCTACTTAGGTGCACAGCACAAAGGAAAATTGGTCTTGAAACTGTGTGAGTAGTTCTAACACAAGCTGCAAGAAAAAAGAACCTTGCTACAATCTATAACCAGCCACTCACTCAATCCACAAAATCACAGCAAGCACAGACAACTCCAGTTGTTTTTTTTTAACTCGGTTCAAGCACCACTTAGTACACTCCTCATTGTTTGCAACCACAACTTAGCTCAACCATGCTTACTTATGTGTCATGGTGTCCCCTTGTGTTCTTATGATGTCATTTGAGAATGTCCACCAAATGTGTCCATTTCCTGTGGTCGCACATGCCCAGTAACTCAGTCATATCTCTTAGATTCGCTTGTACATGACAGAGAAGCAGTGGAGTAACTAAAATCCATAGCGCCCCATTGCAAAATGAGATTTCGTCACCTAATGACAGGAAGCTTAAACAGAAGCATAACAATAATAATTAAAGTTCTAAACACTACTGCCATATATATTAGAAAACCTACAGTTCTGCTTGATAAAAGAAAACCACCAACTTTCTTCACCTTAGATAATGTTCTTGGACCTGAATGGGCCCCTTCAGCCTCTGAGCCATAAGGCAGTTGCTATGCCTGCTATGGCTATAGTTGTGTCCATGTAGAGACGTGATTGCTGCTGTTGTGCAAGCCAGTCATAAGTAATCTGTGCACTAAAACACTCAGAGAGAATGAAAAGAACTGTCAGGAGGTGGCACAATTTGTGAAGAGATCATACAAACAAATATAATGCCATCTTCAAATACCCTTTTAGAGATAGACTGGGGTCTTCAATGAGGACCTATTTCAGGAGAGTGTAGAGAGTAGCTACAAAGAGTTCACTCTGCAGGATCCAATATATCATTGCATTAAATGGACAACTTGGTTATTTAAAAAGAGACTATATAAAACCTCACTGTCCCTTTGGTGGCGCTGTAGAGGTATTAAACAGTTGTTGCTGATCAGGGAATTCTAGTAAGTAGCAGGACTCCCTATGATCTGCTTATTATTGGGGGACTTTTCTTTAAGAAATGAGATGACACATGTTAGATGGACACCTTCTTCAACCTGTCTGCAACCCAACAATGGAATAAAAGTGGGAGGTAGGTTTCACACATTAATTGCACTACGGGGCCCCAATGTAAAATCTCAGGGCTCTCCAAATGGTCTTCAAAGGCTCCAAGTTAAATCCTTGTGCATAAGCAAAACTTAAAGCTACTTGGGTGCAATGTAAAATCTAAGGGCTCTCCAAATGATCCCCTAAGGCTCCAAGTTAAATCCTTGTGCATAAGCAAAACTTAAAGCTACTGGGGTGCAATGTAAAATCTCAGGGCTCTCTAAATAGCACATGCCCTTTATAGTACCAGTCTCCTTTAAGGCCTTTTGGGTCTATTTAGGTTCCAAGTCATAAAGGTAACAACAACTGTACTAATTTTCTTGTGACTGCATCGTTTTGTTTGCTCTTCGTAGACATATAGTTGTTATTTCAAGCATTATACCTTCATTGTAAGAATGTTGTGGTGACCAATATTGTTCTGTGTCAACAGATCCAAACCAGCACTGGGTCACTGGATGAGCAGGGGATCTGTCACTGCTCTGTTGTCCTCCCAGACTCTACCTTTCCTGCAGATCGTTTTGAGATGTTGGTGAACGCCAACTACAACTTAACCATTAGTGTTGAACAGCAAATCACTAAGGTAAGGAAACGGTAATGAAATAAGACATAATAGCAACCAATCTACACGTCAGACAATCAAACCAAAATAAATCCATCCATGTTCTTAGGTCTGTGTACATCTAAATAAAACTAATCTCCAAATACTTTTAGAACTTTCTTTCCCTAAAGGGAAACTTCCATCAGAAAGGAGGATTTTTTTGTTAAAGCTAATATTCCTGAAAAAAAAAATTGGAGAATTTCTGGCATGTTTTTTTTTTTTTTTTGTGTCGGCAGCCCTATTCAAATAAGAATGATGTATAAAATATTGTCCTTCTCTACCTGTAAGATAAAATTCTGAACAGCAGGGCAGACTCATCTCATTTTACTTCAGCTACTGCTTATCTCTGTATAGTCTCATTACTCATAGTAGGTAATGACATAATGATTGCTTTATTGTTCTTTTGACAGGGATAGATAAGATTAGACTAGACTACTTTTAAATGAAATGCAATGACCATAAATACATGAAAGGAAAATAGGGTAATCTTTTTCTTCACTAGGGAGGGGGGTCTTCACACGGATCAGATCCAGCTGATAACACTTACATTTCTCAGACCATAGCCAATTGAAAGAAGAACCACCAAACAAACCTCTCACAGTTGTGCATTTAGGGCGACATGTATGAAGGAAGGCACTTCGAAGTGAATTGTCAAGTCTGGTTTTCAGTGTATAATGCCCCGGAATGTATGAAAGTGTTTTTGTGCGATTATAAATGATGTCTAAAGTTCATCGCGCCTCTCCTATGTGTTAGGCGCATTATGGAACTTAGGTAATTATGGAACTCAGTAATGCACCTAATATTTATAAAGGCTATAGATAGGCTGGAAATAAAAGAAAAGTCTTTAGAATAGCAGGTCAGTGAATAGAAACTATGGTACTGAATTTGCTTGGTGGACCACAGGTCCCAGCAATACCTGTGCTGTGCTGGCTCTCGCTGTATGTAGAATAAAGGTTGAGAGCAGTAAAAATAAATTTCAAATTTAATGTAGTAAAAATTAAAAAATCTGAAAAACAACATCAGTGGCTTATTTAATGTAAAATTAGTTTTAGGTTCTATTAAATTTAAATAAATTTTATAGTAGATAATTTTATATTTTTGGGATATTATATATTTTTATATTAATTTTATATGATAAAAAATTGTATTACATTTAAATAATTTAATTTTGTATAGTTTGATAATTATCAGAAATTACTTTTTATTATTGTACTGGTGTCAGTTGAGAAATATTGGACATTTTCTTCCCTAACAGCAAATCCAACTCCACTTTGACTTCTCAGGTTCAGGCAGACCACATTGAAATAGGTCTGCCTGTCTGAGTAGTAATGCACCTAGTTTTGCCGAACCACATTTATATGTGTCGTGAGACACCCCCAGACCTCCCCTCAGAACGCCTCCTCATGTTAGGTGCATTAGAAAGTGTCGAGTCTTACGAATAATGCGCCTAACACATTCGTTAGGTGCATTAGACATCGTAGACTGCTCACTTAGGTGCGTTTTACACCAGAAAGGGGTGAAAAACCCAATCATACATGTCTCCCTTAGATTTAATAGAGGCAAAGTCAAAGAGAATAATGTATATAGGTGAACTAGCAAAAAAAGTAAATAAAAACACCCAATTTAAAAAAAGAAATAAATATTTTGCTTGTCAATAGGTGAAAACAAAAATTTTAATGGTCCTTTTCTGTCCATACATGACATTTCTCTACCATAGCCTAAATACCACATTTACCAAATTTCCACACTCTGTGGGCTCCTGATGTGGCTGCCACCTCCAGAATTTGTCATTGTGCCAGTCTGTGGGCTCCTGATGTTGCTGCCACTTCCAGAATTTGTCATTGTGCCACTCTGTGGCCTACTCATGCTGCTGCCAAGTGACCGCTGTCTCACTGGAACACCCTGTGGTTTCCTAATGCTTTTTCCACCCTCCACCACTCAATGACGTTGCCACTATGTTTGGTTTTCCCCTTCTTTTCATCTGTCAGAAGGAATGAAAAGGATCAGGATTGTCTGATGATTATCTAGCTAAAAGCAGGAGTGGATACAGAACACAGAAGACATGCAAATATCCCATTTACTGGTCATCTCTGTTTTGGATCAACTCCTGTTTGTTTTTGGCTTTAGCAATACTGTTGGATTATTGACCGATTGAAAGTGGACACTGACAGATGAAAAGAAATGCAAAATGATCAGTGATGTCAATGCAAAATTACTGCCGACACCCTCTCCACTCTTTCGGGGGGGTTTCTATATGTATCAGCGTTTATCAGATCTGTGAAATCATCTGATGTCGGTATAAAAGGAGTGCGCTCTTTGACGTTATAGTAAGATCTTGGCCCTCAGCTCGGTTCTTTCAAGCTGGTGCTGACGTTACCTTGTCAGGCTGCATTCCCGCTTCACTTATTTGGTCAGTTTTGCCCCTGTAAGTGCCCAGACAAGTGAAATGTGAAGCGATTTTAGTACCGCCGGCTGTCATCTGTGTGTCATACTAAAACACAGCATTGTATGAATAAATTCGGGTCGAAGCGATTTTTGACGGAAAATTCGGCAAACTCGGTGAATCGAATTTTTGAGAAATTCTCCCATCTCTAGCCAGAATGTATATATCAATAGCAAACCTCAACTGTAAGTGCATATTACAGAATAAATATCCTAGTTAAAACCAATGACTTTTATTTATATACTTTAAAACACAAAGAACCAAATCTGCAGCAATTCATGGACATTTGTGTAAATGAGCAACAGTCAATCAAAATGGATCACTCACAATTCCAAAATAATAGCATTGACTAATGTGGACAATAGGTACACAATCATATCCTTCTAACCAAAATAAGCATCGCATCACTTATTATAACAATATCAAGTCACTATTAGGCCATGTTCACACGGCTTAAAATGGGCCGTTTTTCGGTCCGTAATTACGCGCCGAAGTGCGCAAATTACGGGCTGAAAACGACCCATTCATTACGGTAATCCACAGTTCTCATAGAGAACTATGGATTACGTCTCCTCTCCCTGCTCGGCGACTACGCCGAGGGGGGAGATATTTGACAGGTCACTTTCTAGCGGCGTAGACGCGCCGTTAGCAATGATTGTCTATGGGCCGGCGAAGTGCCGGCCCCCCGCCCCCGGCCTCATGGCGTAACTGCGGGGCGTAATTACGTCCCGCAGTTAACCCGTGTGAACATAGCCTTAGTGTTGAGCAAGCAGTAAAAAGTTCTAGTTCGATTAGCACCTCGAACTTTTGTGAGTTCGGTTCAAGGTTCTATTCGAACTCGAACATGAACTTCGAACCCCATTAAAATCAATGGGAGAAGATGTTGGGTTAATTTTTATACCTATACAGGTGAGGAGAAGCTAGAATTACCATCCATACCAGTAACCTGGATACGTGGAACAACTTAGTGAAGAAAAATTGGCTCTAAGTATAACAGAAAAAAATGTAGAGGCTAAAATACTTAATTCCTTTCAGTGGCTAACTGAAAAGATGAGGACAGCTAGCAAGCAGGGGCGTAGCTATAAGAGGTGCAGTGGTAGCAGCTGCTATGGGGCTCTGCATCCTGAGGGGGCCCAAAAGCCCCTTTGACACCTAGGAAATTTGGAGACGGTGCGTTATACAATTACTGAACTTTTGGGCACTGAGTATGATTTAGCAAATCCATGCACTCTGTATAATATATATCCATGTATATGAGTGTTAGACACTATGAAAGTCTACAAATGTTGCCAAATAACAGTTTCTGGGTGTGGGAAAGATGCAGCCAGCAATACCAAACTTCCTAACTATTGATGTCTAAGGAGAGAAAAATGCTATCTAACTAATCTAAAGAGCAGTCTGTACAGTACAGAGAGTGAGCTGAAAATGGCATTCAGAACACAATACAGTGAAATATATATGTGATTTTAGTAGCCAATTAGAGCCCTACACCTCAGTGATGATGTTATTGACACTTCTCTGTGCTCTGCACTGATTGGATGGCTGCCAAAACTGTAGAAAGGTGATTGCATGGCCACCAAAAGTGCAGAAAGCCACTGAAAATGAAACTGAAAATGGTGTGTCGAACTAGAACTTTACTCGAACAAACAGTAAAATGTTCGGTTCGAGTTCTAAACATTCGAGAAGTTCTACTAGAACTTAAAGGGGTTGTCTCGCTACAATGATTGGGTTTTAGTTAAAAGATCTTTAAAAATCAAGCAGCTTTGCAATATATGTTCATTACAAATGTCCTACTGATTTTGAGTTATCCCTGTTAGTAGTAGTGCATCAGCTCCTGAAATCCCAATAGCAGCAGACCTGTTGATCTTTATCTCACTGGCTGTCAGTGCTGATGACTCATCTGTTTCTGAATACAGGTCAAAGCAGAGAGCCCCTCCTGCACAGTATGCTTCTGTAGTGGAGGGACGGGGGAGGGCTTTGGCTTCTGTGTCTGTGTAGCTGGATTAACCCTGTGTGTGCCTGCTCCCTCCAAAGATTGAGGAGAGCAGAGGTGAGGCTGATCTGTAGTCAGTAGATATGACAGCAGTGAAGTGTGTTACTATAATCATGATGTGTCTGTGGAGCTCTGACTATACTAATAGAACAGATTAGGGAGGTATGTGAATGGTTCATATCCCTCCCTGCTCTGCTGTATTAGTGACACATCGTGATTAAAGTAACTCACTTCACAGCTGCCCTGTGTCTGTTCTGACAGGGTTTGTTTGTTGTTGCTTGAGATGCTGGAGATTTGTATGCTAAGCAGGGGGTATAGGAACACTTGCATCCCCCCTGCTCTGCTATTAGCATACACAGCTTCACAGACCTCTCTACACTCATAGATCAGCCCTCTCCTGTCTCCTGAGGAGCTGACAGTGCAGCTGATCTAGCAGTGAGCAGCCTGCAGCAGACCTAGGCAGGCACACACAGGGTTAACTCTGGCAGCAAACCCCCTCGCCCTCCCCTGCTGTATAGAAGTTATGTAGGAAAGCTTTCTGTGTGCTGAGGGGAGGGGGGAAGGAGGAGGAGAAGAGGCAGACAAGAAGCACGCCCCTGAATTCAAAAATCCTTTGCTGCCAGAAACATTGAAGTAGGCTGAAAGCTTGTAATGAGACAACTCCTTTAACTTTTCTAGAACAGTTCGATCAACACTAGTCACTATATTAATTGCGCATATATGATAAAATGCAACAGTACACACTCGTGGTTCTGAAGTCCAGTCTGAAAACACTGATCTACAGCGAACTGATGAAAAAGCGTAGATTCACTGGATATATAGGTCTAGGGACAGATATTAAGCTTCGCCTATAAAATACCCTATTAAATTCCTATTAAAAGTTGGGGTTACCACGCCAGTAGCTACATTAAGTCATCAGTGTATCACCTGTAGCCATCATACCGGTCTCCTGATGAGCTGAAGAGGAGAAATGCAACACTTTTCTTGCAACTCCAATAGGGTATAATAATCACTTTACAGGGAAAGCCACCAATAGGTGGGGTCGCTCATTTTCAAGGTGGTTACTAAACCTTTTGATAGCAATTTAATAGGGTATTTTATAGGGGAAGCTTAATATCTGTGGATCCAGACAGAATTTTTGTTGAAATAGGCCTTTACATCAGATTGCTGTAGATCTGTGTAGAACCGTGAGTGTGTACTGATGCAGTGACTTAAAGGGGATGTATCGCTTCATCAGTTTTCTTGTAGCTTCATTTTCTCAGTTCCTCAAACCAAATCCAGGGACCTTTCTTCCCCTCCCAGCTGGTTGTTTCTTAACTGAAAGGGGATGACATCATCCCCCCCTTCACTGTTCATGCTCACTCCCGAGTGGGTGTGCTCTCCCCCCCCCCCTCTGTCTGAGTCCACATGTCACTGTGTCGTTCCTCTCCCTATGCAGTCTTATTTTGTAAGAGCTGTTTTTTTACATACCACACACCTGCATTCAGTCTAGACAGTCTTCTATGAACTCAGAGCACTGATCTCTTCTCCTCTCACAGCTAGAGGTTTGTTACAGTTGAATCCAGTCTTCTATGAACTCATCCAGAGCAGCACAAATCTGTCTCCTTTCTATGTTTACACGCAGAAGCATTAGGCACCAAAGCACAATTCTGCTGTTTTCTGATTGTAGAAACAGCTGCAGTGTCACTGTGGAGCTGCTGGCTGTGCAGAGTGAAATGCTGACGGCCCCTTATTCTGTGTGAGAGGCAGGAATGCGCGCTGCCTTGAATACGACCGGGGGCCAGACAGAATGTAAATCAGTCAGCCACTGAAATGAAAGGAGGTGGAATCCAACCGGCACTGGGGAACAGCGTTTACACAAAACAAAGATAAGGGATCCTGTGAAAACAGGGCAGCTTTGTAAATGACATCCAATTGCAAAGTTGCTTGTTTTCACTGTCCTCTTATTATGAAGACCATTTAATGTAATGATACAATCCCTTTAATATTATGTTACGATAAGCGATGTGATGCTTATTTTGGATAGAAGAATATAATTGTGTACCTATTGTCCATATTAGTTAATGCTATTATTTTTTAATTGTGAACGGCATATACCTTTTCCACTCTTGAGTGACATACTTAATTGGCTGCTGCTTATCGACACCTATTTTTGTGAAATGCTGCAGATTTGTTTTTTTTTCTGTTTTAAAGTAAATCAATAAAAGCTGCTGTTTTATCCTGGCTATTTCTTCTGTAAGCTATTTGGACTCCTGGTTTAGGGATTTATTATTTGATTCTGTGAGTTGTAAGTGCATATGACAATAAAGTTCTGAAGGCATAAAGTTTTGATGCTAAGATAGAGAGGGAAAAGTGCAAGTGAAAAAATAAATATAAAAGACAAGAGACTAAATACAAGTGAAACCCATTCTGTTTACAAGTGTTCCCTACATGAACTGATGTATTTTGTGGTACTTTCTGACATTTCTTTGTACATATTCTTTGTCTATATTCTTTGACAACTTGGCAGCAGGTAAAATTTAAATATTCAAAACTTCTTCGAGCCATAGTAAGGCAACAGAAATGACTTCTAATGTACAGCTTTCTGTGTTCTTGTCTATGTGAGTTCCAAATACAACTGAGCTAATGCACTTGGCTATTTTCAGAACTCCCATAATAATGAATGGAGACAACCATGCATGTGCGGCCACCTCTATTCGCTGCAATCAGACCGTTCCTAAATCCTTAGTGGACTGGCCCGTCTTACATATTTGCAGGCAGCCAGGAGTCCTTAAGGTCATATGTTGTGCAGGCTTGAGCTATACCTTGAAATACCTTTTACATTTTGGCGCCATCTGTTGTGTTCATTTGGTGGTGCATTACAGCATATTGCATGTTTTTATGATGTATATCAAAGATAATTTAATATTGCTTTATTGGTTATTTTATGTGAAATGTGTGCTCCTTGGTGTTACTACATTTAAGGTATCATTCTATAACTGTGTGTTTTGTGCTGTCTACCTGTACTACTTATACTGTACTGCCTGCTACCTGAAAGACATTTAGGGCGACATGTATGAATCTCGCCATGTCGCAGCGCACGTTTTCGCCAGTTTTCCGGCGAAATTTGCGCCTCATGTATGTCGGTGCCGAGGTGCGCTCATACATGCAGTATAAAGTCCGCCGCGCCTCGCCAGTGTGTGAGGCGCAGTGCGGGACTTAGGCGCAGTGTGGGACTGCGCCTAATATTCGCCGTCCGAGGAGGTGTGCTCATACATGCGGGGAAAAGTTCCCTGCGCCTCGCCAGTGTCTGGGGCGCAGTGCGGGACTTAGACGCAGTGCGGGACTGCGCCTAACATGTATTCCGATTCGAGACAGGCTGGAAAACAGCAAAACATCATTAAAGATGTCTGTGCGGCATGGAGTATGAATCAAAAAATCGCCTTTATTAGGTGTAAAACATTATCTGAAAAAGAGCTCAAACCTACTAAAAAAAATATATTAATTCAATAAATTCATTTTTATTTATTTATTTTCATTACACCCATACTATTGATCCTTGGCTAACGAAAATAAAGAAATAAAAATGAATTTATTGAATTAATTTTTTTTTTTCGTTACCCCTTTTTTATTGTTCATTTTATATACTGATCGGTACAACTTTGTGAGTCTTATCATTTTATTTCGGGCATGTACAGTTTTATTATAGATTGCATTAGAAACCCATAAGAGCGTCGCTCGCTCTCCCATTGGTCCAAATAACCGCGCCCTTTTAACTAGCCAATCACAAACAGAGCTCGCCTGCATTCTTTTCCCCATAGAACTCTATGAGAAGGTAGATCAGCCGCTGATTGGCTAAGCTGGACGCGCCCCTCTTCTCCCCAACCAATCACAGTACAAAGAATTTTTCCCCATAGACAGTAATAACTTTTAGGGCGCCCTTCTATCGCGCTCTTCTTTCTCCATTCGAAATAGACGCACTAAAATATGATTGGTGGATTCATATCTGCCGCCTGGGCTCAACCAATCAGCTCTTTTCTGCCTTTTTTACTGTATTTTGAACTGTCCCTCCTTTTCATTTGATTGGTCAACACTACTCCATAGCTTATAATGGGTCACTGTCGCTCCTATTCTGATTGACTGGTTTTTGCTCTTTTTCTGATAATGTTTTACACCTAATAAAAGCGATTTTTTTTTTTATTCATACTCCATGCCTCACGGAGCTGAGAGCTGAGATTTCTTTTGCGATCTTCTATATGTTTCCTCTCATGTTCCGTTCTCGCTTCACTTCGCCTCCGCCGGATCATTTAGACCAGAATCAACTAAGTCGCCTGTTGAGCCGGCGAGCGCTGCAATGCGGCGCACTTTGCCGACCCGCGATCATACATGCCTCGGAGTTTCGAACGCGCCGCGTCCCGCCCCAGAACGCCCACACCGCGCCCATTACACGCCCCTTCATGTGAGGCACAGCCGAAAGTGGCGAAGGCTGCGCCTAACATCGCATCCCTGCGTCCGACAGGGGATTACGCCAGAAATCGGGTGCAAGTCCCGATCATACATGTCACCCTTAGTGTATTGCTCTCTATAATGTTTATGTACCTGCACCACATGTACTGTACTGCTCTCTACCTGTACTGCTGTACTGTACTGCTATCTGTCTATATTATATGTGCTGTGCTGCTATCTGCCTGAATTATATGTGCTTTACTGCTCTTTACCTGTACTACATGTTCTGTACTGCACTCTACCTGCACTACATGTACTGTACTGTTCTCTACCTGTACTACATGTACTGTACTGCTCTCTACCTATACTATATATTCTGTACTGCTCTCTACCTGTGCTACATGTTCTAAATATGAATAGAAGTAAGTCCGCTCACCTGATGCTTGTAATCTCCTGGTGAGATAGAGCAGGGTACACCCACTGCCTCGTGGTTCCAATGCATACAAGAAGGTACACGTAACCACTGCATATCCACCATTCAGAACTGATAAAATATCTTCATCTTTATTGGAAAAATATGGTTAAAAAACATATGAAAACGTGTATCCTAAATACCCAAGTATGGAGGAGCAGTGTACATGAAAGAGCCAAAATGGCTAAAAAGCTGATGCATTTCGAAAGATCACTTACTTAGTCATACGGCTAAGGAAGTGATCTTCTGAAACGCGTCAGCTTTTTAGCCATTTTGGCTCTTTCATGTACGCTGCTCTGTACTGCTCTCTTCCTTACTACATGTACTATACTGCTTTCTACCTGAAGTATATGTAACATACTGTCTCTACCTGTACTACATGTCCTGTACTGCTCTCTACCTGTACTACATGTACTGTACTGCTCTCTACCTGTACTACATGTCCTGTACTGCTCTCTACCTGTACTACATGTCCTGTACTGCTCTCTACCTGTACTACATGTCCTATCCTGCTCTATACCTGTACTACATGTCCTGTCCTGCTCTCTACCTGTACTCCATGTCCTGTACTGCTACCTACTTGTAGTACATGTCCTGTACTGCTCTATACCTGTACATGTATTGTCAGAGGTGTAACTTGAAGCTTCTGGGCCCTAGTGCAAATAGTGAAATGGGGCCACTCAGATATAATGTGCCATTTTCAATGCTGTGGCAGAAGGACTTTATGGCCTCCTCAGGCTGAAGGGCCCGGTAGCGACTGCTACCTCTGCACCCCGTACACCCTTGTGTATCGTACGGCTCTCTATCTTTGCAGCACGTACTACAGGTTGGGCCATTTATATGGATACACCTAAATAAAATGGGAATGGTTGATGATATCAACTTAATGTTTGTGGCACATTAGTATATGGAAGGGGGAAAACTTTTCAAGATGGGTGTTGACCATGGCGGCCATTTTGAAGTCGGCCATTTTGGATCCAACTTTATATTTACCACTGGGAAGAGGGTCATGTAACACATCAAACTTATTGAGAATTTCACAAGAAAAACAATGGTGTGCTTGGTTTTAATGTAACTTTATTCTTTCATGAGTTATTTACAAGTTTATGACCACTTATAAAATGGGTTAAATGCTGCCCATTGATATTCTGCCATTGTTTTGCCATGATGCTGCACATGCTACGTATCTTTCACAGCATAGTATCTCAAATATGCCTGTTTTCTATTCATACTACATTTACTGTACTGCTCTCAACCTGTACATTTCCATCATGGTGAGCCAGCTGGAGGTCTATGATAAAAATAATGTTACTGCTCTCTATCTTTACAACACATACTATACTGCTCTGTAACTGTACTACATACACTATCGCTATCTACTTATGCTTATTGTTGTACAATGTATGAAAAACTTATAATCAGTGATCTGTTACATATGCAGCCTTTGATATTGGATTATTTGTCCCGTATTTTACTTTGTATTTGGCTGAAATAAGATTTGTAATATTCTCCCAGATCCACCACTATGAGAACACCCTGATTATCTACATGGAGCGGCTGGTTGATCTCACCAAACGAGTGGAGGTGATGGAGAATGGAGGTCTCTCATACACCGAGCTGGACTTTGAGATGGTGAAGTTGGAGATTAAAGAGATGGAGGCTCTAATCCTGCAGCTGAAAACGTCGATGAATGGTACCAATGCTCTGGTGGAAGCTCTGTACCTGGAGGTGAGACACAAAATGTCGCCTTTGCTTGCATATACCTTTCGCAAAACCCCATTTTCCCCCCTTCTTCTATCTATCTACTCCTTTTATCTATCTATCTATCTATCTAACCCATTTCTATGAATCTACCAACCTATCTATCTGTCATGAGCTGCCCCAAAGCAGCCCGCATGCCCGCTCTGCCTGTTCTGCGGCGGGGACGAGTGGCATTGCGGTCCGCATGTCGGGCTATGGGTGCACTCGTACCACTGGCAGTTACTTACCCTGCCGCGCTCCTGCTTCCCCGTGCTCCTCTGCCGGCCAGTGCATACGATCCTGCTTCCTAAGGTGCACGCGCACCGGCTCTCTGAGATTTAAAGGGCCAGCTCGCCGGTGATTGGTTGATTGTTGGGCGCTGACCCTATATATCTGGGACACTCCCACTACTTCCCCGCTGGATCTATAGTGACTAGTGACATAGAGAAAGCGTTCCAGAGTGCATTCCTGTCTTTCCGTGTTTCTGACCCATTGTTACGTCTTCTGACTACGAACCTTTGCTTACTGCCCTGACCTTCCTGCCTGTCCCCGACTACGAGTTTGCTTCACATTTCATTACCTCGCTGCACCTCAGCTACCATCGCAAGCAAGTCGCTTCAGGAGTAGCGACCTAGTAGGACTCCCGCCGCAGCAAGCCCAACCTGCCTTGTGGCGGGCTCTGGTGAACACCTCGACCTACTTAGATTCTGCTCACTGGCCTACTTGCTTTGGTCCAGAGGGTTCACTACTCCTGCCGTTACACTATCTAACCCATATGTATCTACCTGCCTCCTAAAATAGATAGATTTATATGTGCGAATTGTAATTCACGATTGCTATAGACCATCTGACCTTTTTTTTACTTTATTCTGCTATAGATGCGTAACATTTCCATTATGGTGAGCCAGCTGGAGGTCTATGATAAGAACAATGTTATTGTCATCAGGAGAGAAATTGCAGCTCTGAGAAAACAACTTGAAAATTGTGAAAAGAACCAAACAAAACCAATGCCTTACCCACCAGTTCCTCCAATGGACAATGGTAGGTCAACCAGTGTTGTTGGTATTTCAAGTTTCAATAAAGTCTATTACCCTAACATTAAACATACAACAGATACTTTGAAAAAAACAAGCCTAAGGTGCATCCAAATAGTTTTCTTGCCCACCATGTAGGAATTACATTATGTGTACTTCTTGGAGTCACCTTGGCTAAAATACTAGATGCATGCCTAGTCTCCTTTATGGTTCACCATAAATAACCCAATGGATGGAGTGTATCATAACATACAGAGCCCAAAGGATGGAGTGTATTATACCATACAGTGCCCAATGGATGGAGTGTATCATAACATACAGAGCCCAATGGATGGAGTATATCATAACATACAGAGCCCAAAGGATGGAGTGTATTATACCATATAGTGCCCAATTGACATGGTTTAATCAAAAAGTTAGAAAATGTATTTGAATCCAGTACTTCTGCCTTCCAACTTTTTGGGCAGCAACTCCAGGTCCCCAGATCATCAAAGTCGGTGGTTCCCTTTTCAATAGTGGCAAATGATGTGCCCTGTAGCATCTAAAAGGTCACAAACCCCTATAGCTGTCTTGATCGGGGAACTGTGTTATGAACAATTTCTTGATATATTAACTGCAGAGATTTCTATGTATTGCTTATTAATAATGGCCTCCTTCTTACCAGCTGTCAATGACTTCCAGTATTGGCGACCATATGTTATACATGTAATAGATCACTATTCTTACAGTCACCAAAGGTTATTTTGTGCAGAGGAGTAGCCATGTGTAAAATGTTAATATTGTGCCAAACTATTACATAAACTGAAAGAACAGACACTAAAGGCAGGAAAACAGCACCCTACAGTCCATGGAAAGTCTAACCCAGGGGTTCCCAAACTCCAGGCCTCACGCCCCACCAACAGGTCATGTTTCCAGGATACCCCACAGAATGTACTGACAATAATTAAGTCATCTGTGCAATGTTAAGGAAAGCCAGAAAACATGACCTGTTGGTAGGCCTTGAGGACTGGAGATTGGGAACCTCTGGTCTAACCAAAATGTAGAGCTATCAAAGTATGGTGGAAAGGGTGAACAGTATATTTAGGGGCTGAATAGAAGGGGCCAAATGTGCTCACTGTCTTTTTAATAAATCTTTGTTGATCATGAGATTTCATGCTTTAGACTGTGCTTGAAAATGAATTGAGTCAGTTATTTTATGAACTGTGTTTAACCTTTTAAAGGGGTTTTCTCACTACAATGATTAGCTTTCAACATGTAAGGACAGGTAATTGAAATCTTTTTAATAAATACAATATTTTTTTATATTGTCTTGGTCATGAGATGAGAGAGATATTATCTGCTCTAAGTGCACACAAGTTTTTCTGGTTACTCTCCATATCTCGATTTGTGATTAGACAGAGAGCAGGGAGTGATGTCACCATGGATGAAGCTCACTCTGGAGCAGAGCTTTTGTTCACAGATAAACAATTGTGTTCTCTCCTCAGAGCATTTGTAGCTTTGCTTACTGAAGATTAAATCTCCTGTGCTTATGCCTTTGTAGTGTCTCAGCTGGTTAAAGAGAAGCTAAATATGCTAATAACTGCTATAGAACCACCCATATACAATGTATAACATTCCATACAAAGTAAATTGTAAAGTGTTGTAATGAGGTATGTGATTCTTCTGATGTTTCGGTTGATCGATCAACCTTATTATGATTATAGAAAATCACAAAGACAACCAGCTAGGGAAGAATGGATATGAAAAGATTATGGTTGCAAACACATATAATGAGCAAATGAACACATATATATGTATATAAAGGCCAACATTGGTAGGTAGGAGATGCAGCCAAGGTCCAGAACTCAGGAAACATGCAAATACATGGAGCTGTGATAGGAATGCTGCTTCCTTGCAGCAGCAGTCCTATCACAGCTCCATATATTTGCATGGAGCTGTAATAGTACAATGGGGGCTGAAGTGTACTTTTTATTGTTACCAGTTTGGAATATATGCATTTAACTTTATTCCAATTTTTAGGGGACATGAAAGGACCAAAAAAATGCAATATTGGTGTTAGGAACTCTTTTCTTCTACAGTGTTCAGCGTATGGAATAAATAAATAAATACATTGTTCCATTGTAGTCTTCCATCTATGTATCAGCAGAATGCTGCCGTCCATTGATTTACTTTTTTTATGAAACAGAATTTCAATATTGATTAAATGATTCAGATGCTACTGCTGGGCCTAAAATGTTCTGAAGATATCTGCAAGAGTCCATTTTAAGAGGATTCTGCTTTGCTTTTTGGGTGTGTCTTATAAGTCATCTACACCCACTTTTATGCTTTGGAATTACATTTGATGGTTTTATTCTGCAGGTACCTGTGAACATGGACACATTAAGGACATCAGTAAACCATTTGTAGTGCAGCTGAATTATATGGGGGCCGGCTACAGATATGGAGGATGGGGAAGAGATTCATTAGCAGGAGCGGACCAGAGTGTTCAATGGGTGGCTCCTCTCAATACAGATGGAAGGTTACTGAAAAAGTTAAGTCTCTACAATACATACAATGATCTCCTGATCTATAAACATGCTGTAGACTTAGCCTTCCTTACTGGCAGTTATGGACAAGGTGGTGGAATGATTATGTTTAATAACTCAATGTTCTATAATTGCCACAATGATGGAAGGATAAGCAGATACAATCCACAGCTCAATAAGGTGGAACAGTACATTAATCTCCCTAATGCTGCTTACAACAACCGGTTCTCCTACTCATCCTCATCCTACCAAGACATTGACATGGCTGGTGATGAAGAAGGCCTTTGGGTAATTTATTCAACTGCAGCAAATGAGGGAAACATTGTCATCAGTAAACTAGATTTTATAACTTTTGAAGTAAAACAGACCTGGACTACTTCCCAGTACAAACCAGCAGCCACCAATGCATTCATGGTGTGTGGTGTCTTGTATGCTACTAGAGCCATCAGTACACAAAAAGAAGAGATATTCTACATGTATGATACCAAAACCGGGAAAGAAGAGTTGCTGAGCATTGAGTTGGAAAAACCAAAGGAGACTTTGCAGAGTCTGTCTTACAATCCTAACGATCATAAGCTCTATATGTACAATGATGGCTACTTAGTCAACTACGACCTCACTTTTAAGCCTCTTTAGAAAGATAAATATCAAATATGATAAAT
The DNA here is from genome assembly GCA_025379985.1 of Phyllomedusa bahiana. Taxonomy (NCBI): domain Eukaryota; kingdom Metazoa; phylum Chordata; class Amphibia; order Anura; family Hylidae; genus Phyllomedusa; species Phyllomedusa bahiana. The sequence continues at coordinate 39,845 of JAODAL010008226.1, read as the reverse complement.
CCACATTCTCAAGAGTGTTCATAACAGTGTAGGTCTCTCATATTTCCCACTAGGACAATGATGACAACATCTGGTCAAATTAGGACAACTATGAAACCATCCTCTGCCCCTATGATGCAGTGAACAGGATAATGTTCAATCCTGCCCTACTGTATACTGTGTCAGTCAATTATGTGCTGAATATTTGGATCAGCTTACCATAAATATGTCTTAATGGTACCAAACAAGGATACTTTGATCCTGCAGTCATGTTTCCTTCTATGTGACCTCCACCTAATCTACCAAAGGGCCATTCAAATAAAGTACAGAATTTAAGTTTCCATGAAGATGAATAGACCTGCATAGGAACTGTCTACACAAAGGGTGACATGTATGTACAGGGCTGCGGCAGTATTCTCGTGTCCTTTCAGCCCAAAAACTGTTTCATCCCTGTTCTCTAGATGTATAAGCAGACGCACTTCACAAGTAGACATATTTTGCGGCGCACGCGTCACTTTGTAACATCCCCAACCTGTGAAACATTCTGGGGGCGTTTCACAACAACCGTATGATTCTACACATTTATGGCTGGAGGACGGTAAAAATGGGTGCATTACTCCTGGAATAGGCAGACCAAGATAAAAGTAGTTAACCTGAGCCTGAGTTCTCATAGTGGAACTAGAATGCTCCACATCTATAACCTGCAGTAGAACAGTTCATACATTCTGTTGCATTCTACACTGCTTTAAGCTATTTAGAACTGACCTCTTTGTCATAGGGTACATGTCGCCCAAAATGATTGGATATTTTTTTAAAGGAAAGCTACTTGCAAATTTGCTTCCTTTTTGTTTTAGAGGCCTTGGGGTAATACAAATAGGAAATATAAAGGTACACAACTCCTTTAAAACTGTTCTAGAGAAAATAGGATCTCTACCTGAATGAACACTAAATTGTGAATCATAACTCTGATGAATCATGTATCTATTCTAAAAGCTTAGATTTTAAAATTCAAACCTTTTGACACTATCCTATAGTTGGCTTGGAATTATCCCACAGAAAAGTCACTTTGTAAATCAATTGTAATACTTTACTCATCCAATAAACTGTTCTTTATATAAATAAATTACATTAAACATTTTGAGTAGGGTGTCTAGTTATTGAAAGCATGCCTGTGATACGAGTCAGTTCCTAACATGCAGTATCTCACAAAACTGAGTACACCCCTCACATTTTTGTAAATGTTGTGTTATATCGATTTCATTGCGTCAACACGAGAGATGACACTTTGATACAATTAAAGGAGTCCCAGTGTACAGGCTGTACTGGTCAAGTGCAAGTGGATTCCTATTGTAGGTCTGGTTTTCACCAGAGCCCACTACAAAGCGGGAAATGGACAGTGTGCTTGCGGCGGAGTTGTGCCTAACCAGGTCGCAACCACCTGATGTGACTTGCTTGCGGTGGCAGCCGAGGTGTTGCACGGTGCAAAATCGTGAGGCAGGCTCATAGTCGGGGTCAGGCAGAAGGTCAGGACAGGTGGCAATGGATCATAGTCGGGGACAGGCAAGAATCAGGACAGGCGGCATGGTTTTGTGGTCCTAGGGACGGAGCAGAAGGACGGTAACACACGTAAGAACACAAACAAGATAAAACAGGAACGCTTCTCTCTAGGCACGAGGGCACTATCATCGATTTCGGCAAGGCAGTAATTGAAGTGGGCAGACTAAATATGGTCAGCACGTGTGAAACCAAACCGGCAGCAGTAGACTCACGCCCGAAGTACGGCAGGAGCGCGGCAAGGTAAATGAAGGGAGCTGCGAGCACGCTTGCAGCCCAAGGGTCGGGACGTGGCGCTGCTCTCAGTGGGGGACGCAGCTGGGGTGCGGATGTGCCTGCGACCCGACACGGGGGTCGCAGGGACATCCGTGACAGTACCCCCCCTTTGGCCTCCCACCTTTTCTAGACTGTGCAGAAACCTCTTCAGGAGGGACCGGCTCCTGGATGTTCTCCACCTGCTCCCACGATCTTTCCCTCTGGCCCAAACCACCTCCAGTTGACCAAGAAAAATCCATCTCCCCTAAACTACCATCTTCCCCTGGCCTAAGATCTCCTTAACCGAAAAAAACATTGGTGGAGTCAAACTACGGAGACGGAGAGTTACAGACCGTGAGAACCGATTAATGATGACTGGTTTAACAGGGGAATACAATGGAAGGAGTATTGGGGATGCGATAGTGGGAGGGAGCCGAAGTTTTTAGGCCACAGGATTGATGCGCTGCAGGACTTCAAAGGGACCTAGATACCGGAGACTAAGCTTAAGGCTAGGAATTATGAGGCGGACATACCGGGCAGACAACCACACCTTATCTCCTGTGGCAAAGGACTCTGAGAGGTCTCCTTTCTTGTCTGCCTGAACCTTTCATGCGGGCAGAGGCCGTGGAGCAGCGATTGTCGTGTCTTGTCCCATATGACGGATAAATCACGGACGAGACTGTCTACCGCAGGAGGCGGAGGGCAGTGGAAGGGGCGGACGGGGGTGCCGGCCAAAGACCATGAAAAAAGGAGATGCTCCGGCAGAATCTGACTCCAGAGAATTATATTAAAATTCGGCATCATGGGCAACAGACAAACCAGTCCGATCGTGTCGAGCAGAGACACAAAATGACGAGATCGGTACCCAAGAACCTGATTCACACCCTCTTCCACTTGCCATTCGACTGTGGTGATATGCAGAAGAAAAGTCCAGTTGTGACTTGTAATTGGCATGCAGAGTCCCACCAAACTTTGAGACAAACTGACTCCCTCGGTCCAAAACGATATGCTGTGGAAGTCCATGCAGCCGGAATAATATGTTGAAAAAAATAAATTGGCTAGCCGTGGAGCGAAGGAGGCCAGGCAGTGGAACAAAGTGTGCCATCTTGGAGAATCTGTCCGTGACCACCCAAATTAACCGTGTTTGATAAACGGCAGAGGGGGTAAGTCGGGTGATAAAGTCCATGCATGTGCAAATCCACGGACTGCTAGGACTGGCGAGAGGTTTGTAACAAACCGCCGGCTTGAGTCGAGGAGGCTTTATAACGAGCACAGGTGTACAAGCTTCCCAACGAATTCTTTCACAATCCTTGGAAAACTCCGGCCACCAATAAAAACGTGCAATCAGGGAATTGAGGACTTTCGAACCCCTGGGTGACTGCTAATGCAAGAAAATGTGACCCCAGTCAGCAACTTTTCCGAGCGCCGGCTTCATATACTCTGTGTCCGGGGTACAAGTTGGAGGTTTTCGGGGAAGCCATGAATATTAAACATCAGGTGGTACAATTGACCGGGAGTGCCCCTCCTCTCAGCACTAACATCATAACGGGGAAAGGGGCGTCACGGCTTTGTGATAATACGTTTCCCCGCCGGTCGGAGAATTGGATAACAAAATTTAAAATGAGAGAAAAACAGCTACCTACCTGGCTAGGTCGTGGGTTCGAGACTTGCGCTGTTTGAAGTAGAAAAAGGTTCTTACTATCGGTAAAGATGTTTACAGATGCCGAGCCTCCCTCCAGGAGGTGGTGGTCATTCTTCTAAACAAACTTGATGGCCAGAAGCTCCCTGCGTCCCTGATGGTGTAATTTTCTCTCAGCGGGCGAGAAAGGTCTTGGAAAAAAAAAAAACGTAGGTTCCGAGTCTTGCCCTTAGGGCCCTTTTGGTTGAGAACCCGCTCCAGCCCCCCATGTATATGAGCATCAACCTCCAGAAAGAATGGTTCACTGTATCAGAAGGCCGGATAGAACAGTCCGAGGCAGAAGGCGCTTTAATCTTGGTAAAGCTTCTTTCGGCGGCTGGGGGCCGACCAATTTTCGGGTTGGCATGCTTCCTTGGTGAGAGCCACAATCGGCGCCACCAACGTCGAGAAAATGTGGGAGGCATTGCCATGTTAAATAGTAGGCGAATGCCCCAAGAAGGGTAGATAGACTGGCCAGGAGACCAACGGTTCGTAGCCCTCAGGAGGAGGTCAGACAGTTTTTAGAGGCGTGGTCCCATCGCAGACCCTTTGTCCGACATTATGTATCCGATGTGAACGGGAGGCAGGTCCTGTGGAATTGGCACTTTTTCCAGTTTTGGCATAGAGATGGTTCTCACGCAGTTCGCGTTCAGGAACCTGCGCATATGTGCTAGTGGACCACCAGATTAGTGTGGAAAAAACCTAGATGTCATCCAATGTAGACAACTACGCAGAAATCGAGAGATCCCTGAAAATGTCATTAACAAACTCCTGGAAGACTGCTGGAGCGTTGCATAGCCGAAAACATCACTATAATACTCGAAAGTGTCCGTCACGAGTATATGAAGCTGTCCTTCCACTCGTCACCTTCTCGGGATCCGAATGAGGTTGTAAACCCCCCACAAGTGGCAACTTGAAAAGACTTTAGCTCCCCGAAGACGACAAAAATAATCGGTAAAAACAGTGGCAATGGCTACCAAGTTTCTTAATGGTGATCTTGTTTGGGCCGCGGTAGTCCGATTGCACGGTCGCAGGGACCCTTCCTTCTTCACCACAAAGAAGAAACCGTCACCACCAGGGAAGTAGACTAACTGATGAAGCCTTCTCTGAAGTTCATCATAATGTAGGCAGACATAGCCTGAGTCTCAGGTACAGAGAACTGGGTAGACCCTACCCCGAGGTGAACAAGTCGCAAGGCAGCAGGTCAAATAGGCAAACGAGGGACGAAGTGGAGGGATAGTCTCGCTTTGCTTCTCAGAGAAGACATCTTTGAAAGTCCTTGGTAGTACTATGCAGCAGACCAGGCATTGGGCTTGGGAGCTGGAAGCAGGAGAAAGGAGGGGCGCGAATCCGCGGTGAGGTGCCAACAGCAAGCGCTGAAACTGGTAGTCACGACCTGCAACACGAAAGACTCCTCACCCCGTCCAGTCGACGCAATATGGGGGCTTTGCGCTGCAGCCAAGGAAGCCCCAGGGGAAAGCCAAGGAAGAACGGGTAATAACGAAAAATTCAATCCTCTCTTTGTGTAAAGCTCCTACTTGTAGGACCTCCGGTTCCGTCTGAAAAGTATAGGTCGTTCAGAAGCTTCACCAGTTGACAAACTCGATGACCAAAGGGATGGTCCTAAGCGGACCTCCGAGAGACGATACTTGTCCACCAACTGCAGCGTCCATAATATTCCCGGCGGAACCAGAATCCAGAAGGCAGCCACCTTGGAAAAGGAGATCCCGGAATGCAAGAAGCCATGGAAGGTTGTTCACACCATGGGGACGCCACACCCACGAAGCCTAGGTGGCGTGCCGTTCCCGGACATTGAAAAGATGGAGCGGGCAAAAACCACCTGAGGAGATGCCAGGCTGCCGCAAAAAGGCACAGATTCCCCTCACGTCGTTGAGTCAGCTCTTCGCGGAGACAGGTGGCTCTGTCCACTTGCATGGCCTCTTCTACCACGTGATGGCTGTGATGGAGGCAGATGGAGGCCAAATAAACACGGTAGCAAGGTCGTTGGGCAGACGCTAGTTTCGGAACCAGATCACGCTCATGTCGAAACTCATCCGTCCTCTCCGAAAAATGATACTATATGGGTCGCCAGATGGATGAGCACTGCTTAAAAGAAGGATGGAGGGTCCGGGTGGCGAGGGCATCCATAATCTAGCCATGAGGAGCCACCTTCATGAATTGGCACACAATGCGGCACTCGTTAAGCCAGCTTGAAAGCTAGTGTGCGAATGCACGCGTAGGTATCACCTACGGAGGAGTTCCCTTGCTGCAGATTCAGCAATGCAGTCCTCGGGGCAGAAGAAGAACGGGCAGGCTCTCGAAGACACTGCGGAACTCCTGCAGGAATGTACCCACGATCATCAGAGACCAGATCGCCTCAGGTCCCAGAGTGGAGTCACCCAGGTCCAAGGCTTTTCCAGAGAGGAGAACTGAACCACAAAAGCCACCTTAGAACCTTTCCGACCTGGAATTGGTCCTGCCATAAGTTTCCACGTTCCGGAACACTGGGGTGATTGATGCCCTTCAGGCCTTTTGAGTCCCCGCAAACTTCGTCGGCAATGGACAACCTTAGTTTAGGAACGGCGGACATCTCCATGGCGGCTTCAATAGAAGGAGCCACGGCAGCCGACTGCTGCTGCTAAGTAGCGAGTAGCAGCTGCATCTAAGTAACAGCTGGTTAAGCTGCAGCGCATGCTGAGCGATCGTTTTCTACTGTTGGGCCACGATGTGGTGATGTCAGAGACTTAGAAGATGGCACTGAATTTCTCAAAAATTCGATTCGGTCACTTCGCCGAATTTCCGACAAGAAAATTCGTTTCGTTCCGAATTACTTCGCACGAATCGCGTTAAAAAACAGCTATTTCCAGGCTGCCCAAGCCTGCAGGGGTGCTGTATAACGTCTGTGCCATGCATAAATATGCAGAGGGAGCTTGGTTTTGAGGTCTTCATACAATGTTGTGTTTTAGTATGACACGCAACATTACTGCCGCCGCTCTTAGAATCGCTCCTTCACTATAAAATGCCCCTGTGCCACTTAAGGGGGAAAAACTGACCAAAAAACTGAAGCAAGGAACGTAGCCAGATAAAGTTCATGGCAGGCAAAAGCTGGAAAAAAAAAACAACTGAGAGCTCAGTGGCAACATTAGTGAAGAGTGTGAGGTGACCGGCGGCAGCCACAGCAGCAGAGGTCAGACAGTGGCACAATGACATTCGGAAGTGGCAAAACAGTACCATCCGCGAGTGCACAATACCAGTGTGGAGGTCCACGTGGCAGCAGCATGAGGTCAGGTGGCATGGCACAATGACAAATTTCGGAGCTGGCAAAAAAGGAGTAGGCCAAAAAAGTGGTACAATGACCACAGTGTGGAGGGCACGTGCAGGAGCAACAGCACAGCATAAGGATCAGAACAGTGGCACAATGACACAGTGTGGAGGGCACGGCAAGCAGCCACATCACAGCATGAGGTCCAGACAGTTGGCACAATGACAAATTCTGGAGGTGGCACAAACAGGTAAGTAGGCCACAGTGTGGAGGCATGGCACAGCCACGGCAGCAGCATGAGTCAGAAGTGGCGACAATGACAATGTGTGGAGGGCACTACAGGAGTCACAGCAGCAGCATGATCAAGGCAGTGGCACAATGACAAGAGTGATGGTGATGACAGGAGCAACAGCATGAAGGTCAGAGAGTGTCACTATGACATTCTAGGAGTGGCAAAACATACCCTAGGCCCAGAGTGGCACAATGACACAGTGTGGATGTCACGCAAACAGCAACCATCAGACATCAGCATTGAGCACATAGAGTGGCACAGATGACAGAGTGTTGAGGTGGTGGGCAAACCAGTCCCTGGTAAAGACGGTGGTAAGCAGATGGAGAAAACTATCAGCATATGTGTGGCACAAGCGGGGGCGGCATCAGAATAGTGGCTGAAGGCAGTAGTTTGAACCCAGAACTGACGCCTTAAGGCATTGGTGTGTGGAAATCCCTGGGCTCTGATCCACGCCTGATTCATCCTTGACATAAGGTCAGTCGTTCAACATTTCCCGTGGACAAGCGGGTTCGCCTTGTGGTAATCGTGGTCCCCCGCCGCACTGAAACAACCTCGCTCTGATGCCACACTACTGGCCGGGCAGGAACATCTTCCTCCACTGCAAACTCGGCAAGTTTGCGGCCACACATCCAGGTTATGGCTGCCCAGTAGTCCAGCGGAACTTCCAACACAGGGGTGGCAGAGTGCTGTCCAAGTAGGCCACAACCTGTTTGTTCCATGGAATGCTCCATGTCCATGCTGCTGCTGCTGCTGTGACTGCCCTCCTCACGAGGCGGGTGAAGGAAGCTGCTCATTAGTGACTCGCAGACTTAGGTTAACTGCTGATGACTGGTACTGCTCCTACCCCCCCCTACCTTCCCCAGCAGCCGCGGCAGTAGTAACGTGAACGCTGAGGAACCCCCCGTCAACCTGTCAAGGAGGAGACGATGCCTGCACATGAGGCAGCGGCCAAACGGATTACGGAGGATTTTCCCTATAGTATTTGAGTTGTCTTCCCTCTCAATAGCTGGAAAAAGGCTCCATTTTGGACCGTAGCGAGGGTCCAATAGGGTGGAGATCCAGAATCATCCCTCTTCCGGATGCTGACTATTCGGCTGTCACTAGCCAGGCAAAATAAGATGCTGCGGACATCCTGCACAAGTTACTCCGAGGGGCTCCCTGCCTCCATTTCACTGTATACTGCCACCGGTGCTTGGGAGTTCATCTGCCTCGTCTTCCTCATCTTTACCCCCCAAATATATTATCCACCACCTCCTCCAGCTGCTCCTGCTCCTCCTCTCTTGTCACTGGTTAAAAATCCGACTCATTTCACCAGACAAGTGCTTCTGCTCCAATGTCCTCCTCCTCCTCCTCCTCCTCCATTTCAAGTCCCCCACCGGACTCATGTGTGGCCACGAGAATGTAGTCGCCAAAAGCGATCTCCAGTCCACTGCCCAGACAGATTTTTTTCAGCCATCTGTTTCCAGGACATGAAGCCAGTGGAATATCGTTATTCATCCGAGCCTGGCGACTGACAAATAACGTGGCCGTCTCCCTCGAATGGCCTCAACAAACGGCAGGTGTCACGCATGAGACTGCCACTCGGCAGCATCAAAGTTACACAGGGGAGTACTTCTGTCTGCCTGGATCATCAAAAAATCGTTAATGGATGGCTTTCTCTGTTCATACAGTGTCGGTACCAACATTTGCAGGCTGGAATTCCCAGCGGGTGGAAGCATCGCATATCAGAGCGTTGTGGGGGAGGGACCGTTCTGCCGCTGCAACTCGAGAGGGTGTTCCTGCTTTTGGTACGAAGGATAAAGAGCATGCACAGTTTTCCTGCCATTTTCAGAATGTTCTGAAGATCGTGGAATGACTTCAGGATCCTTTTTACAACCAGATTGAACACGGCGCCATGCAGGGCGCATGGATCCATGCTCACTCCCTCCGGTGCAGCGCGACACCATGTTCCATCCCCATTGTACCGTCACCATGGTTCCGATTTGCAGTTGGCGCAGAGAAAGCACACATCGATTTCTTTCTGCATGACTGCGAGCAGTTCTCGCCCTGTGTGACTTCGTTCCGCGCGAGGCAAGCTAGTGTAGAACTGCGTGACACCCGCTGTGCCCTAACACATGGTGTATGATGGATGCCAGTACATTGGAGCTGAGATGGTGGTGGTGGTGGAGGAGGATGAAGGGCGGACCATTGGCGCAGGAGCACAGTTTTGACAACGTGGAGGAGAAAGCGGCGTCCCTGTCACAAGTTGTTGGTTGTGCCTGGGCAGGAAGCACAGTCACCCCAGTGGCCGTAAAGGACAAGTAACTGGCCACTGACCAGTAGTTACAGCTCCCAGACGTCCGCACTGGCCTGTGTACCTTGAACAAACCGATAAGCACAAGGACTGACCCACTTTTCTGATCTACATAGTTATGAAGTGCTGGTACTGCCTTTTAGGAAAGAAATTACGGCTTGGAACTCACCAATGCCCGGGCTCGGCACCAGCCCGATTAGTTCTCTGAATGGTGCAGAGCCCACCATTTGGAAAGGGAGGGACTGCAGTACCTAACAACTTTGGTGGAAACAGGAGCACGGTCCAGCTGCTGCACCTTAGAGGATTGGTTGGACGCATACTGTTTTGTCCTCTATACAATCGCCTCTCTGAACGACTGCAGGCGCCAGAGGAGTAGCCGAGGAGCAGGAGCATCTGGAACCGGAGAGGATGTAAAAGAGAAACACTGCCTTCTGCAGAAGTTGGTGGATCCTTGACGGCTTGAAATGGCATGCGTGCCACTGGCCGCTGCTTGCTGCTGCAGCGGCAGGATGGACCACCACATCTGAAGCCACGTTCTCCCAGCCACCGGATGGTGACGCTGCATGTGTTGGACGCACCTTTGTGCCAACGTTAGCTCTGCCACGCTTCACATTCGGCCCACAGATTCTACACATAACCCATATTCGGCTCCTCCGGTGTCTTAGACAAAGAACGTGCCACACCGCCGAGTAGCTGATTTTACCGCCAAACGCTCCGCACTTAGTGACTACTTGCCGCCGCTTGCCTTCGCTGGGCCCCTGGTGCCGCTACGTCTTGGACCTGTGGGGAAAGCGGGTTTTTTCTACCCCGTGGCCGCTTGGCTCCCGACCTCACACTTGCTGCTACCCTGCTGACACACGGCCACACAACCCTCTTGCTGGCTTGCGCCGCTGCCGGGACGCCAATCTGACGCACTCTTCTCCTGCGATGATGAGAGCCCATCTTCACCCGGCTCCCAAGTGCTGTCGGCTAACATCCATCATCTATTGTGTTTCATCGTCACTACTGTCCTTCATCACCGGTCTTGGTAAGCCGAGGCGTGACCTCCCTCACCACATGACCTCCCAAGCCACTCTCTCACATCTATACTTTGCGCCTACCTAGCAAGAAGCTGGGGATTATAGGCCCCAATTTCTTCGCTGCCAATAGCTGCTGACATGCCCTCCTCAAATTGTTCATCCTCCTATATAGTGGCGCTGATCCCAGACCACATAGTAGATCCCTTGCCAGTGAGGGAACTGGAATGGGACAAGGCTGGCTGAGGACAGGTGAGGGCCGCTGACCCCGCTCCCAAGGCCATGCCAAACTAAGTGTTAGTGTCTGAGGTTCCCCAACCGACTCTTGGCTGGGGTTGTCATTTTCATCTTGAGGAAGAGGATACCTAGTCAACCAATCAAGAAACCCTTGGGTTGCTGAACAACACAATCACAGGCCGCTAGATGACATCGCAGTTGTGCCATCACCGAGTAGCCCCTGCTGCGACGTCCCCTTGCTGTGCTTCGACCTGGCCGTTTCAGAAATGTTTGTGCCACGCCCACTTCGCAGTTCAGATCCCAGCCACCATCTCAGTCTTACATACGTTTTTTCTAAAATGTACAGACAACTGTTTTGATGAAGCGATCTGTATAGATAAATATACACCTACTGTTTTTGACCATCCAAATGGAACCCAGTAACAAGCTTGGTAACCCTTGCTATAAATTGCGCTCTCACTAATGGCCAGTAAAAATTTACTTGTAAGGTGTCGTTTACAAGCACTGTGTGTTTTACTAAAGTAAAAGCACAAACAGGCTATACTTAACCTTCGCTTGTGAATTATGCTACACCAAATGTATATATTTCGGTGTTTTGAAAAAGACGGTTTATTTTTGTCAGCAAGCAGCAAAACAACGCTAATCAACCACCTGGATTAAATTGTCGCAATAGAATAGAGCCACCACAAAACTAGTAGCTTTGTAAGCGTGTACAATGGTATATTGTCTACGCCACACAACAAGAGATTAAATTGTAATTAACTTTGCTTGTGAATTTAGGCTACCAAAAAAAATATATATATTTTGCGTTTGAAAAGAAACGGTTTATTTTTTGTCAGCACAGCAGCAAAAACACGCTTAATTAACCCCTGGATGAAATTGGCGCAATAGAATTGAGCCACCGACCAACTAGAAGCTTGGTAGTGTTTACAATGTCGTATTTTCCTACGCCACACCACAAGAGATAAAATTTAATTAACCTTTGCTCTGAATTAGGCTACCAAAAAACTATAATATATATTTGGCGTTAAAAAAAACTGGTTTATTTTTGTCCACACACCAGCAAAACAACAAACGCTTTAATAACCCCCTGGATGGTAAATTGCTCATAGAATTGAGCCAACCACAAACTAGTAGCTTGTAGCGTGTTACAATGGCTATTTCTACGCCACACAACAATAGATTAAATTTTAATTAACCTTTGCTTGTGAATTATGCTACCAAAAAAAAAAAAATATATATATTTGGCTTGAAAAAGACCGGTTAATTTTTGTCAGCAACCAGCAAAACAACGCTGTTAATTAACACCTGGATGTAAATTGCGCAATAGAATTGAGCCACCAACAACTAGTAGGCTTTGAGCGTGTAACAATGGATGTATATTCTACGCCACAACAACAAGAGATAGAAATTGTAATTACCTTTGCTTGTGAATTTAGGCTACCAAAAAATATATAATATTGGCGTTGAAAAAGACGTTTTATTTTGTCAGCACACCACAAAACAAAACGCTAATAAACCCCTTGATGTAGAATTGCGCAATAGAAATTGAGCCACCCACAAACTAGTAGCGTTGTAGCGTGTTACAATGTCGTAATTTCAACGCCACACACAAGAGAATAAAATTGTAATTTAACCCTTTGCTTGTGAATAGGCTACCAAAAAACATATATATATTTGGCGTCTGACAAAGACGGTTTATTTTTGTCAGCACCCAGCAAAATCAACGCTTAATTAACTCCCCTGATTTAAATTTGCGCAATAAATTGAGCCAACCCCACAAACCTAGTAGCTATGTAGCGTGTTACAATGGTGTGATTTTCTACGCCACACAACAAGAAGTAAAATTGTACATTAACTTTGCTTGTGAATTAGGCCTTACCAAAAAAAAAATATATATTTGCGTAGAAAAAGACGGTTTATTTTTTGTCAGCATACAGCCAGCAAAACAACCGCTTAATTACCCCCTGGATGTATATTGCGCAATAGAATTGAGCGCATCCCACAAACTAGTAGCTTTGTAGCTTGATTTCAATGTTGAATTTTCAACGCCACACAACAAGAGATTAAATTGTAATTAACTTGCTTTGTGAATTAGGCTACCAAAAAAAAAATAATATTTGGCGTTGAAAAAGACGGTTTATTTTTTCAGCACACCAGCAAAAACAACGCTTAATTAACCCCTGGATGTAAATTCGCAATAAATTGAGCCACCACAAACTAAAGCATGTACGTGTTTTACAATGGCGTATTTATCTATCGCCACACAACAAGAGAAAAATTGTAATTAACCTTTGCTTGTGAATTAGGCTACAAAAGAAAAAATATATATTTTGGCGTTGAAACAGACGGTTTATTTTCAGCACAGTCAGCAAAACAACGCTTAATTAACCCTGATGTAAATTGCGTCAATAGAATGAGCCACCACAAACGTAGTAGCTTTGTAGCGTGTTCAATGGCGTATTTACTATTCTACTCCACACAACAAGATATAAAATTGTAATTAACCTTTGCTTGTAATTAGCTACCAAAAAATATATATATATATTTGCGTTGAAAAAGACGGTTTAATTTTTTGTCAGCACAGCAGCAAAACAACGCATAATTAACCCCTGGTATTAAATTGCGCAATAAATTGAGCCACCACAAAACTAGTAGCTTTGTAGCGTGTTACAATGGTGTATTTTCACGCCACACAACAGAGATAAAATTGTAATTAACCTTTGCTTGTGAATTAGGCTACCAAAAAAAAAATATATATTTGGCGCGTTGAATAAAGACGGTTTTATTTTTTCCCCAGCACCACCACAAAACAACGCTTAATTAACCCCTGATGTATATGCGCAATAGAATTGACACCCCAAAAATGAAGTGGTATTTTGTATTGTAAAAACGCTGTTTCTTTAAATGAATACAACAGAACTGGCTTAGATCCCACATGGATATTGAAATGTATAATGCAGCTGCAGTGGACTCACACTGCATTTAAGATCCAAATACCCCAAAAAATCAGAATAGAAAACATCCAAGAACATACCATCTGAGACAAGCTGAGACACCCCACAAAAATCGCTGTGTAAAAATCAGTTCTCAGAAAGCGCCATCAACCCGCCAGCAGCACCTTCCCTGTCAAGTAATAGAGAGGACGTAGTTAGCTCCCAGCGCCTGCGCATCGGACGTCTTATATAGTGCGGAGACGTCACAGAATCCCGCCGGTCTCTGAAAGGTCTTCATCTTCTGCACAGCGTCATTCAGGCTATGCCCTTCCTTCCTCCAAGAGTTGGCTTCCCCCTGTAATGCCATGTGCCTCGCAGCCATATTATCATCAAAAAGCACACTCCATCGTTCCCCCGCGAATCACCCCAAATTCGACTTCGTTACGAACCGAATTTGTCCCTAAATTCTAAACTAATTCCCCTTCGTTAGAATCGATTCGTCGGCCCCATCTCTATCAGAGACGCTTCGAAAGAGGCACTTGGCGATCCATGGCCAATTGAACTGTAACCGAGATGTGGTACGTGGATCCTCTGGACCATCACACGAAGCGATGTGGTATAACCACGCCAGGGATCGGAGTCTAAGTAGTCCGGTTTTCACCCAGAGCCCGCCACAAAGCGGGAATGGACTATGCTGCCGGCGGATATGCTACCAGACGTCTACCCCTGATGTGACTTGCTTGCGGTGGCAGCCGAGGTGTTGCGTGGTACAGAATCATGAGGCAGGCAGAAGCAACATAAAGGTTCTGACTACTCCGGTCACATACCAATAATTATGCCCTAATATTCCCTATAGTTTTGTAAATGAGATCGGGAATTGTTTATTTTTCTGGAGATCTAGCTTCCATTTTTGTTTCTGAGATGTTGTGTACAGTCTTTATCTCATAATTGAGGTTCAGCCGCAATATACCTTCTCTATGCTTTTATTTGCATTTGCTCTTGTATCTGTGCCTTCCCTTACTGAGAGACATGGAGCCTAGACTTTTATTGTGCTTCAGCCGGTAGAATGCATGCGTCTTCGGGCATGGCAAATCCGGTATGTCACTTCCAGTTTTAAGCCCTGCGCACTTAGTGCGCTTTTAAGTACATATGTTTTGACTTTGTTTTCTTGTTCGTTCTCCCCTTATGGTCTAAGTGAACGCTCTGAGGAAAGTAATCTACCATAATTGCTGCTATATATTTAGCTTTTGCCAATGTTCTCTATTTGTAACTATAAGTGGCCCTGACACTGGAACACTTATTTACAGATAATTACTACACTACATACCAATGAAGTCCCCTGAAGAAGCACAGGAAGGTGGGGAAACATGTCGGGACAGAATATACATGCGAGGGCATAATAGGGGTCTACAGTTAGCAGTGTAAGGTTCCTGACAGTCGTCCTCATCAGAATGAAGGCTCCATATCCTGATAGGCAGGGTATCTTGTAGCTACCTACTAGGGTGTTCATAAGGAAAGCTACTGATTTATTTCCTGTCCACTCTGTCTATATCTATGGATATTACAACATATAGGAGGGTTTATTTTCCTCCATGTAAATGTTTGCATTAACAGCTCTGGTCATATGCATCTGTAGAACAAATTCATGTTTTTGTTACGATAATTTAATAAAAGTTTCATTTTATTGAATTTTTTTTTTCTTCCAATATTTTACCGTGTATACATATTTGATTCAGAATTTTATTTTTCCCCCCTAGATCACTGCTTGGGTATTAGTATTTTTTTTAAACTAACAAAGGTTTCATACCTTTTTTCCTCTATGATTGAAAATATTCCACTGATTACATTTTTAAAAAAAATGAGATACAAGCAAATCATATTGTCTATTTATTTTGCTTCTCTTATTTCTCTCTTTCTATATATATTGCGTATCATGCTCTAAGACTAGGATTATTGAAATATTAGATCGTTTTTTGGGTTCGGGTGTTTTTTCTTAACAATCTTTTGTACGGAAATATGCTACAAATCGGAGAAATAATTTATTTAATTGACAAATACGACCAAAGGGGCCCATGTCAAATACAATACATCCAATAGTTGAAATTATAATTCAAATATAAATACTGGTTTATAACAAGAACCAAGATTTAAAGGGTTTATCCACTACAAGGAGGTTTTTTTAAAAAAGTCTTACAAAAACAACCCACTTTGCAATATGCGTCAATTAACAGTCCCCCTAGCAGATACCCCTCTTGTATGGCTGCATCGCTCCTCAGGTCGCAAGCTACAGACCTGTTAAAAACCTCCGGTAGGCTGTCACACGGTTGCTAAGCACAACCGGCTTCTACTGCAGCTTAGTAGAAGTAAGTAAACACACCCCTGAATTCAAAGTAAAACCAAGAGAACAGGACTGAGGTAAGATGAATCAAGAATCAATGTAGTGAGACAACCCCTTTAAGAATGAATGGCATTACACCACTAATGGAAGTAGTCCACCCCCCTTTCATTCCTTTAAGAGGAACTATTGCCAAAAGTAGCCTCATTTTTATTTGTAAAGAGCCCCTAAAAAATGTACTTTCTAATTAAATTTTTAAAAAAGTTTTGAAAAAGGCCTTTCTATAGAGCGTGCCTATTACGTAAATGAATGTATCATCATGGGAGTTGGCGCATGCATCCTCTCTGGCAGACCCTTTAGTGCCCAACACTGTCAATATCAATTGGTTGCCATCAAGAAGGCAAATGCTTCCAAATTACATAAAGCAATGGCTTATAGGAAAACAGCTGAGGAGCTCTACAGCGCACTCTATTGGATGTAGTTATCCTCAGTTTACATGTAGTTCGCAGGAGCCTAGCAATGTGAAAGGGATTTGAGCCAAACCAGTTAATTTCAACTACAGACAGCTGTTTCGGGGTATTTGCCCCTTGTCAGTTCAGTGTAGAACTTACTGGTTGGCTGGGTGAGAGGCAAGAGTGGCTTCGGAAGGGGAAAAGTCTCTCCTTAAGGAGAGGAACCAATAAATTGGTCGGTGTGAGGGTTTACTTGCCATCCAGACCTCACTGACTGTTTTGCATAAAGCAATGGCTTATGGGAAAAGAGCTGAGGAGCTCCACAGCGCACTTTATTGGATGTAGTTATCCTCAGTTTACATGTAGCTCGCAGGAGCTAGGCTAGGAGCTAGGCTCCTGCGAGCTACATGTGAACTGAGGATAACTACATCCATAGAGTGCGCTGTGGAGCTCCTTAGCTCTTTTCCTATAAGCTATTGCTTTATGCAAAATAGTCAGTGAGGTCTGAATGGCAAGTAAACCCTCACACCGACCAATTTATTGGTTACTCTCCTTAAGGAGAAAACTTTTCCCCTTCCGGAAACCACTCTTGCCTCTCACCCAAACCAACCAGTAAGTTCTACACTGCACTGACAAGGGGCAAATACCCGAAACAGCTGCCCTGTAGTTGAACTTAACTGGTTTGGCTCAAATCCCTTTCACATTGCTAGGCTCCTGCGAGCTACATGTGAACTGAGGATAACTACATCCAATAGAGTGCGCTGTGGAGCTCCTCACTGTTTTCCCATAAGCCATTGCTTTATGCAAAACAGTCAGTGAGGTCTGAATGGCAAGTAAACCCTCACACCGACCAATTTATTGGTTCCTCTCCTTAAGGAGAGACTTTTCCCCTTCCGAAGCCACTCTTGCCTCTCACCCAGCAAGTTCTACACTGCATTGACGAGGAGCAAATACCCCGAAACAGCTGTCTGTAGTTGAACTTAACTGGTTTGGCTCAAATCCCTTTCACATTGCTAGGCTCCTGCGAGCTACATGTGAACTGAGGATAACTACATCCAATAGAGTGCGCTGTGGAGCTCCTCAGCTCTTTTCCCATAAGCCATTGCTTTATGCAAAACAGTCAGTGAGGTCTGAATGGCAAGTAGACCCTCATAGCGACCAATTTATTGGTTCCTCTCCTTAAGGAGAGACTTTTCCCCTTCCAAGCCACTCTTGCCTCTCACCCAGCCATCCAGTAAGTTCTACACTGCACTGACGAGGGGCAAATACCCCGAAACAGCTGTCTGTAGTTGAACTTAACTGGTTTGGCTCAAATCCCTGTCACATTGCTAGGCTTCTGTGAGCTACATGTGAACTGAGGATAACTACTTCCAATAGAGTGCGCTGTGGAGCTCCTCAGCTCTTTTTCCATAAGCCATTGCTTTATGCAAAACAGTCAGTGAGGTCTGAATGGCAAGTAAACCCTCACACCGACCAATTTATTGGTTCCTCTCCAAATTACATAGGAACACTGCCACATATCTAGGGAACCCATGCCCAATCCTATCTCCAAACTAGTAAACAATATTACATTTTATTAATTGTAGCAATTTGGCCAATATAAACTGTGGGTTTTTTTGTCAAACTTTGAAATGCTAACCCCAGGCATTATACAGATATTTGGCCAGCAGATGGTGATGTCCATACTATCTATAAGCTGTGCAAGTCCAAAAGGTTCATACTGAAAAAAGGAATAAAGCACAATGATGTTTGTATTAATTCAAGAAAGAAAAACTGTAATAATAAGGCATAAAATTAAATTAAATGTAATGAGTTTAATGGAATAAAACGAAATATAACCAAGTAAAATGAAAATTAATAAATTTAAATATGACATTGGAGATGACATTGTAAAGTAGTGTTGACTAAATAGAGCCCTGTTTGGTTCAACAGGATCACATGTTCAACCGAACTTGTGAAAAATTTTCTGTACCCATTTTATTTCTCTAACACTATCCCTAACCAAATCCATTGCCTTAAGTTTGGGTTTGAGTTAGGGCTTGTCCCTGCGGCACAGGTTTTCATTCGGAATTACAAACAGTTTTCGGATTTGAAAGCTGTCTGTAAACCGACTGTCAACCTTTTACCTTAAGTTAAATAGAAAATCCGTGCAGCAGTCCCCACTGCACAGATTATCTGCCAGATGGTTTTTGACACCGCTGGCCTTTCTAAAAACTTTGAACATGTTCATTCTTCCGGCCGGTTTTCGGGCAGAACAGGCACATGTGGGTGTGAGGGGGGACGGCTTAAATCCACAAACCGCAGACAAAAGCAAAAGCACCCTGCTTGCAAAAAAAGACCAAATCCCGACCAGTATTTGGTCTCTGCTGTGTAAACGCACCCTTAGGGTTTTTAAGCAGTTTTAGGGATTAATTTACCAGTTTAAAGGGGAAACAAGTTAATCTTGCTCATCTGAAGTGTGCATGGTCCCAACATGGTTTCTAACTTACTAGTTGCTGAGCTCCAGGGGCAAGAACCTCAATTTGGCCTCTGGTCCCCGTCACTTCCAGTTACCTATTTTGAGGTAATTACAAGTGACAGGACCAGAGGCCAAAGTGAGGCAGCACCAGGAGTTTATGCATTGCCAGACTGGTAAGTTAGCCCCTAAGCCCCTTTAAAAACCATAACCCCAATTTAGGTTTAGGATTACCGTTACAGTAAATGCTTTGTTGGTTTTCAGCCAAAAAATTAATGCAAGCCACCCTCTGATTCTACTATTAAAAAAAATTCAAAAACACTAGAAAAACGTAGAAAGGCAGAGCACCTCATGTGACTGTATGTTGGGACCAAATATTAAAACAGAGGATGTACAATTTCTCACCAATATTGTGCGTAGGACACAATAATCAAAAATGTCTTTGTGGTGCTGCCGTCATCTGTCCGTCATCAGCGTTATCTATGAAATTCTCTGGTTCTTATCAATATAATGCTTGTCTAAAAGAAATTATAGATCTGGCCTTATATTATTAACAAGCTCTAATACAAAAATGTATTGTTCTCAAACACAAAATGTGTTTCAGGTAAAAAAAAAATATAGTATCATATGCTGTGTATATTGAGGTTTTATCTGATGAAGAGGAGTGTCTTTCAGGAGCTCGCGATCTGCATTCCACGTGGCAGTGTATTAAAGGCTTGTGTATTACATTTGTTCTGTAAGTATTTTAAATAAAAAGCATACTTTCCCATGAGTCTGGATGGTCTGCACTATGTGCACTTATTCATTCAGGTCTAGATGAAACTTGTGGAAGTGTGAGTGGAGACATGAAAGTATGAGTGGAATTTGAAAATTTATCTGGACAGTAAAAGGACCACTTTGCTTTGAAGTGTACAATATTCACCAGACTGTAATAGGAAGTTTTTCTGTTGCAGCAAACTCACTTTTGAGAGAATAAAATTACAAAAATCATGTATGGCAGCACCATGTTGAATCTCTGAAATCTCTGAAATTTTCATGTTGTTAGTTTTTGTTTTTAACATAATGTGTATGATTTTCTGGTTACACGTTTTTCCTACCCACATGCCATTTTTTGTTAAATACCATATTAGTTTTCATATGTTTGTTTTTTGTGGTATCGCATGTTACACAGAATAGACAGTGGTGACAATATTAGTGACATGTATACTGTACGTGGTTATATTTTTTGTAGGACCCAATTGCCCTTTACACTACATAACTGATAATAATGTTATGCTAACATGTATAATGACACACAGTATTTGGAAGGTAAACTAAATAATTAAAATACAACCTTTACACAGATAATATAAAAATAGAGAAAAATTTCTATTCTTCCAATATTGTTATTCTCTAGAGCCAATACAGAAACTAATATAGTACATAGCCACCATACACGTCAAATGGCAAAAATAGCTATAGATGTATTGCATAGGTAGTGGATAGAAAGGTACCTTATGGATCTAGTAGGTTCTTATAGAATATTACTAAATAATTGCCCTATTATGACCCTAATTAAGGTCCTGATCCTCACCCTACCACCTAATATACAGGGAAAAAAAGTTCTAATAAGGACGACCCCGTCATAAACCTAGTTCCTGACGGGGTCGTCCTTATTAGGATGTTTTTCCCTGTTATTAGGTGGTAGGGTTGAGGATTCAAGACCTACTAATACACTATCATTTATATAAGCTATTTTTGCAGTTTGACCTGTATGGTGGCAATGTACTCATTAGTTTCTGTATTGGCTCAAGAGAATAACAATATTGGAAGAACAGAAATTTTTCTCTGTTTTTATATTATCTAAATAAAGGTTGTATTTTAATTATTTAGTTTACCTTCCAAATACTGTGTGCCAGTTTTCTTAAGGTGCAAAGGAAATTTACTCCTATAAGTTCCTAAATCTATATTTTGGGGATATTTAATATTTATAACATGTATAATCTCAACCTTTTTGGTATAACTCTTCATTCTTTATCGGGCTTCCATACGTCCCGTGCATGAGCAGTTTGTTTGTTACCTGGGCATATGGATTTCTGCCCTTAATATTCTTTTTTCTTTTCTGTGCAGAACCGGAAGTTATGCTGTTTTTGCTCTTCCAGTTCATAGTGATGTGAGAACCGGACCTGTTTCTCAGTAATGACATGTGGTGGATTTACCTGTTAATTATATTTTCATCACAACACATGGTTTTAATCAAGTATGTGGTATTTAATCATCCAACTTGACTCATTGTTTTATGATTTGACTAAGAGCAGATTGTGCCACTTGAAACACATAAGCTAGGATTCAGTTCTTTTTTCCACATGCCATACATGAGTTTTGCTACTTTGCTTTTTAGATATCATTAATATCCTTGGTTTTTAACTGAAGTTTGACTGTTGTGCTAGATTTCCACTTCACTTGCTACAGTCTATATTTACCATTAGTTGGAACATTTTTTCTGAGCACCCAGAAACTTAGGAATAAGCTGGCTTCCATACCTATGTTTAACAGGTTCTAGGTACCTCATCTCAGAGTCCACCATGAATTCTTCATTGTACCAGAGGGTACTTGATGAGTACATAAGATCACCTATCAGAGGGTTGAAGATCAGCTGAAGGTGGACCTTTGGACCTTTATACCAGTGACTCCACCAAGAAATGGCTAGAAAAACTGGATGATCTGTGAATTACCCAGACAGGGCCTTGGGAAGGAAATCATTTTAGGATGCTTCTAGAGTCACCGTCAGAGGCTAATGGGGAGTTATAAGAAACACCAGCTGGAAGAGGAAGGGGTAAATAGCAAAATATTAGCTACAGAAAGAAATGTCATATCCATTAATTCTTTGAATTATTGTCAATTGAATTATGTATTATTTTTGTTCCATTACCTCCTTCTTTCATTAGTATTTATAACAGAATTACAGATTGATAAAATTTACGCTACTGTCTAGGAGTTCTGACATAGTTTATTACTGCTGTTACAAATTAGTTTATATGCAGATTTAAAAAGTATAAAATTTTCACCAATAATTTTTTATTGAAGATTGTCATATAACAACAAAACAGGGTAACAACCTGTGATAATTGTTACAATGAGATGTCAAATATTGAAGCAAAAATATAATGACAATAAAGTTACAAGCATCAAGTATTGAGATATAGATACATTGGTAGCGGTATAGCAAGTTGCGAAGCACACGAACATTGGCAATGTTTGTCAATTTAAACAGATGTAATTAAGGTAGAATAGACTTTGCATTCAGAAAATCAAAGGTATCACATTGCTGTTAAAAACATTTAACTAATAAGGAAACATTAATTTTCTGGAGGAAATATAAAAAGAACTGAGGAAGGATGGGGAAAGAAGGGAAGGGAATAAAGGGGATGGGGGAGGAGGTCACATTGGCATTCCATGAGCTCCAATCGGAGCTTAAGGCGGTGTTCACAGGGCTTATTTGCGGGGCGTGTTGATGAGGGTGGTGCGCGGGCGGGGGGGGGGGAGGGGGAGGGCGGCACCTCGCCGGCCCATAGACTATCATTACTAGCAGCGCATGTACGCTGCTAGTAAACGACATGTCACTTCTCTCCCCGCTCGGCGGATTCTCCAAGTGGGGAGAGGAGACGTAATCCATAGTTCTCTATGAGAACTGTGGATTACCGTAATGACTGGGCCGTATGTCAGCCCATAATTTGCGCAATATGCCGCGAATTATGGGCTGAAATATGTGCCCAAATAAGTTGTGTGAACATGGCCTAAAGCTTCATCTAGCACCTTCGGACATTGGAGGGATAATTCCATAGCAGACTCAGTTCTTCAAGAAAGGATGGACAGCAATCCATGGAGACCACAACGAAAAGAATTTGGAAGCCTTTCCTGCCCGATATGCTAATAATTTTTCATAGATATAATTTGTAGACAATATTTTGGAAACTTCCAAAATCGAGGGGGGATCTCTGGACTTCCAGGGCCTGGTGATAGCCAGTCTAGCAGCATGAAGGATATGACAAGCCACAGTCCTATTTAACAGTGGAATTTTGCTTATATTAATTAAAAATAAAACAAATTCTGGAGATTCCGGACATTGTAATTATGCAAACTTAGAAGACAAGAATAAAGTGTCCCTCCAAAATTGTTGCAAGACTAGGCACCACAAGAAAATATGCAGGAGAGATCCCTGCATGCCACATCCCTTCCAAAACGTTTAAAATTTTACATGGGGCGCTCTTACTTTTTCTAATGACATATAGCTAGTGAGAGGATACAAGGCTAGATTGAATAGGAAAAGGGATAAAGGTCGTTCTTTGTTGAAATTCCCATTGTTATGTTTGAGGTCAGTGACTTTATCAGCCACAAGGTTTTGTGCTTTAGGGATTTATTTTTAATCATTGTTATCTCTATTTCCCTACTTCCTTCTTTAGGATTTCCCGATAGGTTATAAGTCTTCTCATATCTGTAGTTGTTCAGCTGTTATAATGTAATTCATCAAAAAGGATCAACTGAAATGAAAAATGTATTACTTCCTTTTTCATGTGGATCACCGAAGATTTAGATATATAGTCTGTCATGTCTTTTACATAGACTATAATAAGTATTAAAAACAGTACATTGTGAAATGGAGCACTGTTTCAGATTATCCACTAGGACTTAGAAGCTTCTATGTCAGATTTTTTATGTGGTGCTCATAATTCTATGATATGGAAGGCAGCAGACACAGTTTATTTCAAAATAGTAAATGTACTTCTCCCTAATATAATATACATAAACCTTGTGACAATTCACATGCCTTTGGCCGCCATCTTGGACCGGCTCTGGGGGGTTTTCGCTCACGGAATCACCGTCTTTCATAAGCAGAATGGCACTCAGACACAGGTTTACGTTTCACACTGGCCTCCACCAGCTTTATTAAGGCACAGGTTATACAGGCTGGAAAAACATACAAAATAAAATCCTAGGCCGTCTAGCCACTTACTTCACATAACATAGAGACCCTTTCAAATGTCTGGACCTAGCCACCAGCAATGTATGCACACCGCACACTTTGGCTTCCCTTAAGCCACTGGGGGCCAGAGCCTCTTTCCAGCTCTTCTGCTGCTACACATCCAGGCAGCAGACCACGCCCCCTGTACACCTGAAGGCCCCGGCTTTTTATAGGACTCCCGAGCCCTATCCAAAACGTGGTCTGGAACATGGGGAGTAGACACTCACCCGACACATTGTCTACTCCCAATAAGAGCCGACCCCAAGAACGGCTGAAAAGCCAAACTAACCATACACCTTTGCCAACCACTTAGTGTGGCTGACAATACAATGCCCGGCCCCTTTATTACACCAAGGAAAGTTCCTTGGTGGCTTTTGCATATTTTACTCTGGTTACCCACTTTGGGAAAAGGCAACTACATGTAGCTGGTCTGCAACAACCTAGACACCCCTTCTTTCTCACATCCATTCCAGTGCGGACTCTCCCTGGTCTTCTGTTTAATTCCTGTCTTCTTCCAAACAGAATGTCAGCTCTACAACTGCATATTGGCTGCAGCGATCACATGCCACTGCCTGACATCACTGTTCGGACATTAACTGCTCCAAGGGTGTTTTGGAGAGGGTTGGACCATTGCAGCCATCAGTTCTGCTTGGGGTGATATTTCGTTCAGAAGAAGGACGGGAAGTAAACAGAAGAATGAGAAGAGCCAGCACTGCAACGGAGAAGAAGAAGGTGAGTATAGGCTTTTTTACTTTATTGGGCAGCAAAACTTTAGGGGGCTGTAGGGGGGAACAGAGGGGTCGGGGGTTTCATGTTTTATCTTTTTTTTCAGTGTAAAATGGCCTGATGTTTTAAAAAGTGGTTTTTTTTGTGCGTTGTTAAATGGGGGTTTTTCATTTTGACTTTCCTCGCCGGGTTTTTTGTTAGGTGCATTCAGAACTTACTACTTTTATAATACGCCTAACATGTGTTAAGGTTTCAGATAGGTGGAAAAAAGAGAAAAAACATTAGATAGTATTTTCAGTGAATAAAATTTGGTACTGACCCTGTTGGAGGCCAAGGCCCCAGCAATATTTGAGTTTTGCGGGCCCCCTTGCTTATTTAGAATAAAGGGTGAGGCAGCAAAAAAAAAATTTCAATTTAAGTATTAAAATGTAAAAATAACATAGTACAACTATTAGTGGTTTTTGTAATGTAAAATTATTTTAAGTTTCTAGGAATTTAAAATATATTTTATTGCAGATATTTCTATATTTTGGGGACATTATATATTTTTAGATTAATTTGATATGATCACATTTTTTCACCCCAAATTTTTTAAAAATTAATTTTTTGCAGTTTGATTTTTTTTCCTAAAATTCCTTTTTAGATTTTTTATGTGTAAGTGGGAAACATTTTACATTTTGGCCCCCTTAAAAGAATTTCTAATTCCTTCGCTCCTCCGGGCTCAGAAGACCACATTGAAATAGGTCTGCCCTTTGGAGCAAATAAGCGTCTCGCTTTGCCCGACCCGGGATTATACATGCGTTGAAGTTTTCCCAATCGGCGGGACTGCCCCGAACACCCCTTCATGTTAGGGGGCCCTTTTAAAGTGGCGAAGCTTTTGCTAATGCGTAACACATAGGTAGGTGCGTCGGACAGTGGAGCGGGGACTTTTTAAGGCTTTTTTATACCAAAAAAAGTGTAAAAACTCTGTATGCATGTCCCCTTTTTTTTTTTTAATTTCAAACCTGTTAAATATGAGGTGTATCTTTGTGATTCTCCAAGATAAGACAGAGTACATATGGATGTATACATAAGTAATAAGTAATTCAGCAAACAGTGGCGAGATAGCCGATGCCAGCCCCAAAAGGTAAGGGGGGGGGAGTCAGTCATGAAAATAGCTTAAAAAATCCCTTTTATTGAAAAATTATTTTTTTAACTTTTGACAATTCCTCATAGAAAGGGATAACATTTGCGTGTGTGGAATTAATTACCCATTTCCTTGCCGAAGCGTTTCGAGGGGAAATCTTTCATCAAGGTGTTGGGGTTGTGTGTGTGCGGCGAAAAAAACCCTATTTTTAATGCTTAGCAATATGGATAATGATAACCCCCCTTTGTGGCTTGATTTTTTGGTGTATTGCTATTCGCCCCCCCAGGGACTGACAGGTGTCGTTTGAACAAGAACAAAAAAAAAAACCCAAAATTAAAAAAAGCGCAGTTTTCTGTGGTTAGCAGAACAAAAGTAGAAATTCCACATCATTCGAAAGTTATTCATATTATATTACCCTTATATAAAATCCCCTAACTATAACTGTGCAGATCATATTACTTGAAAAAAAAATCCTTGCTAAAATATGCACGTATTGCAAAACTACTTTATAATAAAAACCCTTTGATGTAAAAAAAACATTTATTTAAAATTAAATAATTATTGTTTTTTTTGTAGGTTTTTTTTTATATGTTTTTCTTGATGGTGAAGTGTATGAGAAAAAATATCTAAATACTTTCATAAAAGAAATTATATATCCCCATTAATATTGGTAAGAAATGTTTGTTTAGTGTTTATCCTTGGGATCTGGGGGAAAGATGGAAAACCCAAAACAGCCCCCCTTGAAAACAACTTTTTGTGTAATTCTCCTCCCCTATTGCCGTTTTGACTTTTTTCTATACCTATTTTTGCAACTGGAAAAGATCTCCTTTATGAACATCAAAAAAAAGTTTGGAGACCCCGGATCCTTGAAAGAACAAGGCTTCAGAGAGTCAGACAAATGTTACTTTCTCCTTTTAAGGGTGGACGTCACCCAACATACTGTACTCGCATGATTTTCAACTTTTTAAGTAAACAACGAAATTTTACATTGCAATTGATGTAGGTGGGATAACAAAAGATTTGTTGTTACTAAATGATGTAAATTGTTGCGTTTTTTGAACAAAGCACACTGTGCAGACGAAAATCCCAGCCAAAAAAGCCTTTGTGTCTATCAAGAAATAGTATTTTTTTAGATGAAGCAGACAGGAGATAAAAAGGCTTTAAATTTGGCTCTAGTGGACTATCTGACATTATTGATAATTTTTTTTCACTGTTTGATTACGGTAATAAAAAGCAAAGGTAAATTTTTTTTTCACAATTTTAACTATTTCAGGAAATTGTCTGCTATATCGAGTACTGAATGTTATATGGCCTGGATATGATGATTGATTTCGTTTTTAGGCCTAAGGAGATTTACACAAAAAGTTGTTTTCAAGGGAGGCCTGGTGGATTTTCCACCTTTCCACCAGGATCCCACTAGGACTAAACACTAAACAAGACATTTCTTACCAATATTGAATGTATATATAATACTTCATGAATGTATTTAGATATTTGTCTCTATACACTTCACGCATCAGAGAAAAACATATAAAAAATACATACAAAACATACAATAATTATATTAATTCAAACTAAATGTTTTTACATCAGAAGGCTTTTTATGTATAGAAGTAGTTTTGCAATATCGTGCATATTCTAGCAAGGATTTTTTTGTCAAGTAATATGATTTGCACAGTTATAGTTATGGCATTCTATATACAGGCTAATATAATATGAATAACTTTCGAATGATATGGAATTTCTACTTTTGTTCTGCTAACCAGCAGAGATACTGCTGCTGTTTTAATTTTGTTTTTGTTTTTGTTCATTGTTCAGACGATCTACCTGTGCAGTGCTCTGGGCAGAGGCAGAATAGCAATAGCACCAGTAATCAAGCCACAACAGGTGGTTATCATTATCCATATATGCTATAGCATTCAAATAGGGTTTCTTCCGCCGCACAGAGCACTACCCTAACAGCCTTGATGAAGAGAGTTTCTCTCGAAACGCGTCGGCAGGGAATGGGTATTAATTCCACATCACGCTAAATGTGTACCCCTTTCTATGAGGAATTGTCATAAGTTTTAATATATTTTTCAATAAAAGGATTTGTTAAGCCATTTTCATGACTGGACTCCCCCCCCTTACCTGGTTTGGAAGCTGGCATCGGCTATCTCGCCACTGTTTGCTGAATTACGGAACCGGAAGATGTTGGTCTATTCCCTGCCGTGTCTCCACCAGAGTTAACTGCCGGAACAGGTGAGCTGACATTGTAATTTTGTTTAAGTAATAAGTAACTTACAAAAATTGGTGACAGGGACTATGGATAGCAGAATCTTATCTATGTGGATTTGCTTTAAACAATTTTTTTTTGTTAGGGAGTTTACAAAAGAAAAGCTAATTCCAGTGATCAGCTACAATTTTCAAATGTTCAACTTCCCTGCAGCACCACCACAGGAGATATGATGCATTACATTACTGAGTGCTTGGATTTGCTAACTCATACTCAGTGCCTAAAAGTTCAGTTTTTGCAGTATTGAGGGTGAAATCACATGTCATGTTGTACAAAGCTTGCAGGCAGAGGCGTAACTTTGAAGTTCTTGGGCCCTGGTGCAAAAAGTGAAATGGGGCTCCTGCCAGTTACCATGTGCCATTTCCATTGCCGGTATCTTCTTATGTGTCAAAGGGGCTTTTGAGCCCCCTTAGGATGCAGAGCCCTGTAGCAGCTGTTACCACTGTACCTCCTATAGCTATGCCCCTGCTTGCAAGCTGTCCTCATTTTTTCAGTTAGCCATTGAAAGGAATGAAGTATTTTAGCCTCTCAGTTTTTTTCTGTGTCTCTTAGAGCCAAATTTTCTTCACTAAGTTGTTCCACGTCTCCAGTTTACTGTTAGGGATGGTAATTACAGCTTCTCCTCATTTGTATAGGTATAACAATTAACCCAAACATCTTCTCCCATTGACCTTAATGGGGTTCGACTCGAACTCGAACATTTTACTGTTCGCTCATCACTAGTTCCTTGCAGTTCTGTTTAAGCTGTACAGTAAAAGAAAACTCCATTGTTCTGAGTGCTTCAACACAGAAGAAATGGCTATGTGTCAGATTCAGGAGATCAATTGAACAAATAAGTTTGTTTTATTGCTAAGCCAACATCCCTTTAGTCCTGTCTCTACAGGCCATGAGGAAGGAAACTGAAGGTGTGCACTGAGACTGAGGTGGGGAGCATGGAAGAAAGACAAAGCACATCAAATGTAGTTTTACAAAGGAAACAATTTTAAAATAGGAAATGCTGCTACTCAGCTGAAGTGAAGGTAGGCTACAAACAGGACAAGAAGTTCACAAATTAGTTCAGAAAAAATCACAGAAGATGAATAAAAATCTCAGGCAAGCCATTTAAGATTTTAGCTTTTTCTTCTCTGGACAACTTTAAAACCTATATATACAGTAGAAACCAGAAGTTTACATACACTATGTAAAAATACATATATGCATGTTTTTCTCACTATCTGACATGAAATCAGAATAAACCTTACCGTTTTAGGTTAATTAGGAACCAAAATTATTTATATTTGCCAAATGCCAAAATAATGAGAGAGAGAATTTGTTAAGGCATTTCTATTACTTTCCGCGAAGTCAAAAGTTTACATACACTAGGATTACTGTACCTTGAACCAATTTGGGCAGCCCATATGATGATGTCATGTCTAGGGAAGTTTTTTTATAGGTTTATTAGCAACATCTGAGTTAATTAATTAGAGACATACCTGTGGATGCATTTTAAAGCACACCAGAAACACACTGCTTCTGTGTGTAACATCATGGGAAAGTCTAAAGAAACCAGACAAAATATCAGATGGACCGGACAATGACCCGAAGTATACTGCCAAACTGGTTACAAAGTGGCTTAAGGATAACCAAGTCAATGTTTTGGAGCGGCCTTCAGAAAGCCTTGATCTCAATCCTATTGAAAATTTATGGGCAAAGCTGAAAAGGCAGGTGTGAGCAAGACGACCTCCAAACATGGCTCAGTTACACCAGTTCTATCAGGAGGAATGGGCCAAAATTCCTACCAACTATTGTGAGAAGCTTGTGGAAGGATATCCAAAACGTTTGACCCAAGTCATACAGTTTAAGGACAATGCTACAGAATACTAATGAAATTTATGGAAACTTTTGACTTTGCAGAAAGTAATATAAAGTCTTTAAATTCTCTCTCTCTCTCATTCTTTTGGCATTTTGCAAATTAACTCAGATGTTGCTAATAAACCTATAAAAAACTTCCGAAGACATGACATCATGACATCATCATATGGGCTCTCCAAAATGGTTTAAAGGCATAGTAACCCTGTGTATGTAAACTTTTGACTTTGCAGAAAGTAATAGAAATGCCTTAAAAAATTCTCTCTCTCATTATTCTGGTATTTGGCAAATATAAATAATTTTGGTTCCTAATTGACCTAAAAACATGATTTCATGTCTGATAGTGAGAAAAACATGCAGATGTGTATTTTTATATAGTGTATGGAAACTTCTGGTTTCAGCTGTATGTAGTAAGACCAGGCATACATGATAACTCAAATATTTATCCGCTTGTCAATGTTCAGATATCCTTATCTCACAAAATATTTGTTCCACAAAGTTTACAGCACAATTATCTTTTAATTCATACAGGATTATTAATTTATTACAAGTGGGAGAGGATAGACAGGACACATTGGTGTATTTATATAGCAGGGTAATACAGGCTGGCAGTATAGAAGACATGAAGAACACCATGTTCACCTTCTTTCTTTTGCTCCTTGGTATCTGCCAGAATCATGCCGCCAGCTTGGTAAGTTTTAATTAAAATTTTAAGACAGTGTCTATGATTTTTCATATAACATAAGTCAAACTCTCTTTACTCCTGCAAAAAAAAAAAACCCTTAATGGGCTTTTCAGAAAAAAAAGTATTGGCCCTATAATATTAATAAAGGTTCCCCGCTTACTGGATATAGCTTTGTGTAATCACTGCAGTCACAACTCAACTCATATATATTAGGGTGTCTCCTGGTGTTGTTATGACACCATCTCAGAATGTCCATCTAATGTGTCCATTGCCAGAAGTCATACATGTCCAGGAGCTCAGTCCTATTACTCCCATCCTGATGCACATGGTAGACCAGTGATTAGACAGATTACATAGAGACGAAAACAAATGACCAGCTGGAGGCTCCAAGACAAATATATCTTATATACACACAATTTTACAGTATATATGTGAATGAATTAATTTTTATGTGATCCAACAAACAAATGTAATATATATCAGATATCTTTTTCAGCATCCCATCCAATATTAAATTCTCTATTAAAGCATTTTAAGTTAATAGGGGTAGGTCCCTATTCAGAACCCTGATCTATTACAGAGAGTGGTGAGTGCAGGACTTAGTACATACCTACATTATACACTCACCGGCCACTTTATTAGGTACACCTGTCCAACTGCTCGTTAACACTTAATTTCTAATCAGCCAATCACATGGCGGCAACTCAGTGCATTTAGGCATGTAGACATGTTCAAGACAATCTCCTGCAGTTCAAACCGAGCATCAGTATGGGGAAGAAAGGTGATTTGAGTGCCTTTGAACGTGGCATGGTTGTTGGTGCCAGAAGGGCTGGTCTGAGTATTTCAGAAACTGCTGATCTCCTGGGATTTTCACGCACAACCATCTCTAGGGTTTACAGAGAAAGAAAAAACATCCAGTGAGCGGCAGTCCTGTGGGCGGAAATGCCTTGTTGATGCTAGAGGTCAAAGGAGAATGGGCAGACTGGTTCGAGCTGATAGAAAGGAAACAGTGACTCAAATAGCCACCCGTTACAACAAGGTAGGCAAAGAGCATCTCTGAACGCACAGTACGGCGAACTTTGAGGCAGATGGGCTACAGCAGCAGAAGACCACACCGGGTGCCACTCCTTTCAGCTAAGAACAGGAAACTGAGGCTCCAATTTGCCCAAGCTCATCGAAATTGGACAGTAGAAGATTGGAAAAACGTTGCCTGGTCTGATGAGTCTCGATTTCTGCTGCGACATTCGGATGGTAGGGTCAGAATTTGGCGTCAACAACATGAAAGCATGGATCCATCCTGCCTTGTAATCAACGGTTCAGGCTGGTGGTGGTGGTGTTATGGTGTGGGAATATTTTCTTGGCACTCTTTGGGCCCCTTGGTACCAATTGAGCATCGTTGCAACTGCCACAGCCTACCTGGTATTGTTGTTGACCATGTCCATCCCTTTATGACCACATGTAACCAACATCTGATGACTACTATCAGCAGGATAATGCGCCATGTCATAAAGCAGTGATCATCTCAGACTGGTTTCTTGAACATTACAATGAGTTCAATGAACTCAAATTGCCTCCACAGTCACCAGATCTCATCCATTGAGCATCTTTGGATGTGGTGGAACGGGAGATTCGCATCATGGATGTGCAGCCGACAAATCTGCGGCAACTGTGTGATGCCATAATGTCTTTATGTACGAATATCTCTGAGGTTTGCTTCCAGCTCCTTGTTTTTTATATGCGACGAAGAATTGAGGCAGTTCTGAAGGCAAAAGGGGGTCCAACCCGTTACTAGCATGGTGTACCTAATAAAGTGGCCGGTGAGTGTATGTACAAACTGTAGATTTTAAGCAAAACTGTGTAATGCCTCACTTGACTTCTGGATATGCTGCAAATCAAGTGAACAGTTGCTGCTGATCAGAGAATCTCAGTAGTGTGACACCCTATGATCAGCTTCTCTTGAGATGGACTTTTCTATAAGAAGATGAGATTTTACATCCTCTTTAACCTGGCTGCCGCCCTGTAATGAAATAAGTGAGAGAGGTGGGTTTCATACACTATGTACAAAGGCAAATCATAAAGGCGCTAGAGACCAATGCAAGATCTCAGGGCTCTTTAAAAGTTACATGCCCTTCAGTTATTCATAATATTGGTCTCCCTAAAGGGGTTGTCTCACCATGCTGTTTCAGAGCCTAAGCAGATACATGCATGCTGTCTCAGGCTGTGGCTAATTCTATGGCAGTGATCACAGCTCTTCTTAAAGCACTGACAGGAGAGCAGGAGATGTTATCTATAGGTGCAGAGAGCTACAAAGATCAAAGTAAACAATGAAAGGGGACTAATTTTCTTCTGTCAGATAACTTAAGCTGCCAGCAGCACTGACCTGTTGTCATCTCTGCTATCAGAAAAGACAAAGCAGAGAGAAAAGGGAAGAGCGGGATGGTAACCAGAGAAACCTGTGTGCATTCAGAGCTGATAAATTCTAAATTATCTCCTCAACAAAGCCAAAAATATAAAGCAATTTATTTGGAAAGTATATTTAATTACTATATGCTTAAACCTAATTTCGGCAGTAAGACAAACCCTTTATAGCTTTTCAGACCACTCAGACTCCAAGTCAATTATGCAACTGCAACCTCTGCACTGCCTGTAGTGATTGCATTTTTTCACTTGGTCTTAAATATTATAGTTAATGCCTGCATTTTTACTTCATTTAAAAATGTTATATTGACTAAAAAAAAATTTTTGTCTCAACAGATTCAAAACTTCCCCGGGTCACTGGATGAGCACGGGGTCTGTCACTGCTCTGTTGTCCTCCCAGACTCTACCTTTCCTGCCGATCGCTTTGAGATGTTGGAGATTGCCAACCACAACTTGAGCTTCAGTGTTGAACAGCAAATCACTAAGGTAAAAAAAAAAAATAAGAAAATAACACATAATAGTGACCATAATAAACTGTACAATATTGTCTAGTTAAATACCAGAAACTCAAAAAAATAGGAAGAATTTTTTTTGTCTACATTTCTCTGCATCAGAATAAGAAGGTAAAACTAATCTCCAAATACTTTTAGAACTCTCTTTCTTTAAATATTCTACATTTAGAATTTTTTTAGAACTACAGATGATTTCACCCTGATACATACAATATAAATGACCAGAAGCACAGTTTGGGCATACGATAAATTAGTTGTATTGTCTGCTATTCCCCTTTTTCTCACTCATTGACCACTGGCCATATACAGAGATCCATAATTGAAAGATTGTTTTAAACACCAGATTTATAATGACTAAAGGTAATAAACACCTTATTGGAACTCAAGGTTGTCAGTATTTATTAACCAAAGTGTCTGCACATTTAGATAGTGTGTCACACCACAAACCACTACTTTAATCTGATTACCACATGTCTGGTTCTCAAGACATCAAGCAAATGGATAATGATGTACTATACTACTCTCTACCTGTACTACATGTATTGTACTGCCTTCTACCTGTACTACATGCACTGTACTGTTCTATACTTGTGCTAAATGTACTGTACTGCTATCTCCCTGTACCACGTGGACTGTACTGCTCTCTGCCTGTGCTACATATACAGTACTACTCTCTACCTATATTGCAAGTTCTATACCTTTCCCTACCTGTACTAAAAGCACTGTACTGCTATCTTCCTGGACACATGTCCTGTACTGTTCTCTGCCTTTATTACATGTACTGTAGTGCTCTCTACCTGTACTACATGTTCTGTACTGTTATCTACCTGTATTATATGTACTGTACTGCTCTCTACCTGCACCACATGTACTGTACTGCTCTCTGCCTGTACTACATGTACTGTCCTGCTCTCTACCTGTACTATATGTTCTGTACTGCTCTCTACTTGTACTACATATACTGTACTGCTATCTACCTATACTACATGTATTGTACTGCCCTCTACCTGTACTACACGTATTTTCCCACTCTCTACCTGTACTACATGTACTATACTGCGCTCTACCTGTACTACATGTACTGTACTGCGCTCTACCTGTACTATATGTCCTGTACTGCTCTCTATCTGTATTACATGTACTGCTCTCTACTTTTACTATTTCTGAAATCACTGATCTTTGTCTAAGCCAATGTACTGTGCTCACTACAGACCTCTCTACCTACACTACATGTATTGCACCGCTATCTCTCTGAACTATAAGTGCTTTTTGTTCTCTACCTGTACAATATACATTCTTCTGCTCTCCATCTATGCTCCACATACTGTACCTCTAGCTGTACTATTTGTACTGTACTAAATATTATTAGTTACCTTCTATGTATGCAAACTTTGAGGTAAGGGTATTTGTCCTGTGGTTTAGTTTTATTTGGCTTAAATTAAGCAGTTTTGCAACATTCTCCCAGATCCACCACTATGAGAGTACCATGATTATTTACACGGAGCGGCTGATCAACCTGACCAAGCGGGGTGGAGGTGATGGAGAATGGAGGCCTCTTACACTGAACTGGACTTTGAGTTGGTGAAGTTGGAGATTAAGGAGATGGAGGCTCTGATCCTGCAGCTGAAAGATTCAATGAAGGGTTACCCAATGGCTGTGGTGGAAGCCCCTGTATTGGGGTGGGGAGACGCCGTAGATAGATAGATAGATTAGAAGATAGATAATAGATGGGATAGATAGATAGAATAGATAGTGGGAGTTTTACTTGACTGTGACATCCCATCCTTAATTTCTGTAGCTTGATGTGAACTGTAATCAGCTATTACTGTAGATCATCTCACAATTTTTTCCTTATTCTGCTGTAGATCCACAACATTTCAATCTTAGTGAGCCAGCTGGAGGTCTATGATAAGAACAATGTTCTGGTAATCAGAAGAGAAATTGCAGCACTGAAGAAACAACTGGAAGATTGTGAAAAGAACCAAACAAAACCAATGCCTTACCCGCCAGTTCCTCCAATGGATAATGGTAGGTCAAACAGTGTTGTTGGTATTTCTTATGTAACCCTTTGATGATTCATGATGCAACTATGCATCATGGCAACATCAAGGGTGTATGGAGCAGGCTCAGGAGCTGAGCACACTTCATACATGAGGGGGTGCCGGCGGTCAACTACGGCTAGCACCTACTCCTGCTGAACTACATGGATGGTGCAGTCAATGGGACCACTGTATCTAACCCGTTGAAAGAAGTTGAATGTCACCTCTCATCATCTGAACATCCTCCATAATGTAATCCCATTATGCTGTTCCATGACAGCTGACAGCCTAATGAAGGCTTTCAGGTCTGCCATCACTGTGCCTCTGTTACACTTTGCCCCAGGGATCGATAAAATGACTATATGTTGTAGTACATATCCTGTTTCCCCGAAAATAAGACAGTGTCTTATATCAATTTTACTTCTAAGGACAAGCCAAGACTTATTTTTAGGGGATGTCTATTTTTTAAGAACAAAATTCACATTTTATTGTTGAAAAAATAACAAAATGTATTAAAAATTTTTGTAGTGATTTCATCAAAACATCACCCAAAACACCCCAAACCCCTAAATTTGGGCATTAAAAAAAATGAAACTACTTCTTTATTTTGGGGGTGTCTTATTTCGGGGGGGAAAAAAAAACCGGGGTACTTTACTGCAGAAGGGAAAGTCCAAGTGATCAAGAAAATTGGGCTGTCGGTCCCCTAGGGGAAATTAAAAAATTTAAATTTTTTTTTTTAAAAAAAAAAAACTATTTTGCAAAATGTTAAAAATTAAAATATATTATTGCAGCTGTAAAAGTCCAAACTTGTACAATATTAGGGTAAGTTCACATGGCTGATTTGGATTTCTTGGGAAATTTTCAGTTCTAAATCAGCATCCAAAACCCTTTATCCTCTAAGCAGCAATTTTCAGATGGGGATTTTTAAACCCGGGTTTTTTTGAGGTTTTTTTAGGGGGTTTTTCCCAAAAATTTTTTTCTTGCTGAAACACCCATACAAATAAATAGTCAAGGCAAAGACCGCCGAAAAAAAGCACCAAAAACTGTCCATTGGGGTCCTATGGGGGTTTTTTTGGGATTAAAAAAAACTTTTAAGAATTTTTTCCCCTGAAAACTTTTTTTTAAAAACCAAAAAAAGTGCGGAAAACACGTGGGAAAAAAAACCCTGTTAATTTTTGAACTTTCAAAAGCTGTTTTTAAAATAGGAATCAATTAAAATGAAGGGGGGATTTTTTTGGGGGGCTTGTTTGAAGCCGGGTTTTGGGGGACCGTGTGAACTTTAAACCTTTTACCTCCACAAGCCCCAACAAAACCCGGGCCCAAAAAAAATTATTTTTCCCCTTTGAGGGCTACAATTTCCCCTTTAAAAAAAAAAATAACCCACAAATGGTTTTTTTAAACCATATTATTTTTATTTACTCAAACCCCGTCAATAAACATGAAAAAACACACCCAAAAATGCAGTTTTTGTGCTCATTTACCAGATAAAATGAAAAAAAAAGGTAAACCATGTACCACTTTAACTTAAACATTTTAAATTTAAAAACTACACTTCAGCCCACAAAAAATAAGCCATAGCACAGCTCCAACAATCAAAAAAATAAATAAAACAATTAGTCTGAAATAATGGAAACGTAATTTTTTTTTTTACATTTTTTTAAATAGTACTGAGCAATAATACAGTATTACCAGTATTGCAGCAGCCTAAAAAAATTAAAAGGGGACTTTTCATTTTTTGCCACTTTAAAAGATTTTTTTTTTTTCCAAACCCCAAAAAATTTTTTTTTTGTTTCTTCCCCAATAATAAAAACAAAAAAAAAAACCCTTTTTAAAATGCAAAGCGACAAAAAATTAAAAATTTTTGGGAAAAAAAAAAATTTACAAAAAAAAAAAATTTGGGAGTCTTTAGGGGGTTTTTGCAGAAAAATTTTTTTACCAGGACAACCCCCCGATAATAAATTTTAATAGAGCCCAGGATATACAAGGGCCCCCTGAAATTTTTCCCCAAATAAAATTTTTCTTGTTTTTTTGCCCACTGTGTATGAATTAAAATGTGTAAACTTTTTTAAAAGGGTTTCCTTTTACTTTAAAAGGGGGAAAATGACTGCCCCGTGTCCCTTAAAGGGGCACTAAAAAAATTTCCCCAAAACGTTCAGTGATAAACCCCTTTTAAAAAAAATTTGGGGACTCTCGGTTCAATATTTTGATCAAAAAAATTTTAAGTGCCCACGACTTTTAAAGTGATCTCAAAATCGGGGAGTCCTAATGCTATCTTTAAACCCTTTTAAACGAGCCATCGGCCTCCCACCCGGTCAACCGGGCCTCCCTTATTCAGGGGAAAAAAAATAAAAAATCCCCAAAACCCTGCAAGCGGGCCCTTTTTATGAAAGCCGTGAAGGTGGGCGGGGAAGAAACCCCAAATGGAACACCCTTCCCCCATATAGGTTAAAATCAATGTCACCAGATAACGATGTTTCTGCACAAAAAAAAACATTTCTGAAAAAATTTTAGCAAACCTGGGTGCCACTGGCGGGCTGCGGACACATGAAATTTAACTGTCAACACAGACCGCCGCTAGGGGGCACATACGCAAAAGGGCAATTTCACTCGGGGAAATCCCAAAAACCCATGCTCTATCTAAATTTTGGGATTTTTTAACTGAACCCATACTGCTGCCATCCCATGGGGCTTGGGGGCCCCTTTAAGTAGGAAAATGATTTGCTCTGGAAATTTCAAAATCAAACCCCCAAAGGGGGCCCTTAATTGGGGAAATGGGGTATGAGCAGTAGCTTCATATACGGTATTAACTGCACAAAAAGCTGTCAGTAGTATTGTGGAAGGGGTGAACAGTACATCAGTACTTGGTGGTTACATAGAAAGCATTTTATGTGCCTATTTTTTTAATATATGTTAAATAAATACCCCTACCTCCCCATGCTGTTTATCTACACCTAACTCTGAAAAAAAGCAAAATCGTAATAGCAATGTATTTGGTAATAGGTCTTATTTACCTTTCCTTATATGTTTAAAGATAATTAATGAAACAAGAGTACCACATTAACCATGGGATTTTATGCTTCATGCCTGGTTCACATCTGCTGTGTTTTTTTTCCCATGGAAAAGGGGCGGTACCTCTGGCAAAACACTGATAGACCCCATTGTAGCGTTTACATTTTTGGGGACCTTGGTTCCCCATCCATTGTAAAATGGGCCATCCATCGGGATCCCCAAAAGAAACTTCAAGTGGTGTGAACCAGGCCTTATATTGTGCTTCAATGTAAACTGAGGTCATTTTATTAAATTTTTTCCCTGCCGTCTCCAATTAGGACGTGCTTGGTTCTCTGGAACTGTTACCCCATATGATCAGGAAAATACAACCTTCACGTTTTCAAACGCGTCTGAAAAAATCATTTTCTTGGCAGGCCTACTAGATCCCTAATCGGAATACCCCCCCCCCCCCTCCCTCCCCTTTCTGTCATACTTTTTCATCACTTCCTGGCTTGGGGACACACAGGCACATATATGTATATATTTGTTTCTGCGGGTGGCAGGGTTTATCCACTTTTGTGTACATTTCCCATATTTATGTAACATGGCTGGACCATTTTAAACTAGCACTTCTACCCCCTTTTTCCACTCACACTCCCAAAAATTGTAAGCTCTTGGGGGCATAGCCCCCTCACACCCCCTGGGGGATCTGTAATACTTTTTTCTGGGTTTCGTTTTTCCTTGTAACCTTATACCCTCTATATTGTAAAGTGCTGCGGAATATGTTGGCGCTATATAAATAAAGATTATTATTATTATTTATTTTAAAGCACCATTAATTCCAGTGCACTGTACATTCAAGGGGGTTACACACATAACGTGAGAACAAACAAAAGACAAAAGTAACACTAAGGTGAAATGCAAATAAATTTGGCATTACAGCCAAAATTTTATGGCTAAAATGGCTTTGAATGCATCTGATTTATGAACCTGCTCTAAACGGACATAAATCAGGGGGGCTTTCTGCACCAGGCGACATTTTGGATCAAGAAACCCTTTGAAAGTGTTCTACCGTTCCAGCTTAATGCGCCCAGAAAGGCGTGCAAAACTTTTAATTAGTAGTTTGTCGGGGTTTTAGTGCGCCCCCTCTTCCACGCCCCCCCAAAACGGGCGATTACAAAATGCCGCAGGTCTATGTAATGTACCTGAATGGCGGGCGGGAGAATTTTTTTAAAAAGTAGAAGGGGTGGCCTGATAGGGCTGAAAAGACGCCAAATATTTGCCGCAGCCCCGTTCATACATGTCGCCTTAAATGACTAATAACTGGTACAGAGGGAAAGATGACCCTGCCTGCAAAGCCTTACATTCTGTCCTTTATAAAAGAGTTAGATTTTTATTATTTTTGTATATCGCCACCATATTCTTTCTCTGTCTAATGGGGCTCACAATCTAAATTTCAAAATAAAACTATAGTAGTTTTTG
>JAODAL010008225.1:0-119402 GCA_025379985.1 Phyllomedusa bahiana | reverse complement strand
CCCCGCGCGCGCAACCCGTTAAAAACTGCAAGCTACTAGCAATCCCCAACTGCCCTTGGACTCATGTGGCTATGGATTTTATCATGGATCTCCGTCCTTCCTCCGGTAATACGGTGGTGTGGGTAGTCACCGATCGGTTCTCAAAGATGGCCCATTTCGTTCCTCTGCCAGGTCTCCCTTCTGCTCCTCGTCTTGCCAGCCTGTTCTTCCAGCACATTTTCCAGTTGCATGGACTTCCTCTGCATATTGTCTCGGACCGGGGAGTTCAATTCATGTCCAAGTTCTGGTTAATCAGGTCCTAGGCAACTACCTACGCCACTTCCTTTTGGCGCGGTAACGGACAATTCCGCGCCCACCGCTGCCCCTCTTGGTGCCCTCTGAAGTGCCGGCCGTGGAGGAACTGGTCCGCGACCTAACGGCCATCTGGGACCAGACACGCCTTTCTCTGCAACAGGCTGCAGCTCGTATGAAGACTCAAGCTGACAAACGGAGAAGACCTTCTCCAATCTACTCCCCTGGAGACAAGGTGTGGTTATCGGCTAAGTACATCCGCCTTAAGATCCCCAGCTACAAACTGGGTCCTCGGTTCCTGGGACCATTCAAGGTGCTCAAGCGCATCAACCCAGTGGCCTATAAGCTTAGTCTTCCCCCCAGGATGCGGGTCCCGAACTCCTTCCACGGCTCCCTTCTAAAGCCGGTGGTCTTGAATCGTTTCTCCCGGAAAGCTGCCCCTCTGACTCCTGAAGCTGATGCCACCAACGTCTTTACCATAAAGGAGGTTTTGGCCATGAAGACAATCAGGGAGAAGCGTCATTTCCTAATTGACTTGAAGGGGTTTGGGCCGGAAGAGAGGTCCTGGGAGCCAGAGGACAATATTCAGGACCATAATGTAATCCAGAGATTCCTTCAGGCCAGAAAGAGGGGAAGGCCAAAGAGGGGGGAGGTACTGTTACGGATGCCCCTGCACCCTCACCTCGGGTCGTGGCGCATCCGTGACCCACTGGTACACGCGTTCTCCTGCTTGTCCCCCAGCTTACTTACCCGGACGCACTGCTGCTGAGGTCTATGTCTCTCGGCGTGCGCGGTTCCGCTCTCTAGGGCACGTGAGTGCCAGCAGTGTTATATTTAAAGGACTAGCGCACCGATAATTTCCTATTGCCGGTCGCTGCCCCTATTTAAGTCTGCCCCTTCCTGATACTCCCGCCGGATCTTTGATGCCCTGTTGACTATAGAAAAAGCGTTCCTTAAGTCTCGCCTATATCCTGTGTACCGTACCTCCTGCCTCCATCCCTCGACCATGATCCTTTGCCGCCTGTCCTGACCTTCTGCCTGTCCCCAACTACAAGCCTGCCTGACGATTTTGTACCACGCTAAACCTCGGCTGCCACCGCAAGCAAGTCACGTTAGGGGTAGCGACCTGGTAGACTCCAGCCGCAGCAAGTCCAACCCGCTTTGTGGCGGGCTCTGGTGAAAACCGGGACCTACTTAGACTCCGCTCCCTGGCGGGGCTTACACCATCGCTTGCGGTGGTCCAGGGGATCCACTACTGCGAACCGTGACAATATACAGTCTGTTGAGCCTGTGTACACTGGTACCTACCTCTATATGGTCACTGTATGGAGGTCATATGCAGTCTGCAGAGCCTGTGTACACTGGTAACTACCACTATATGGTCACTGTATGTAGGTAATATACAGTCTGCAGAGCCTGTGTACACTGGTACCTACCACTATATGGTCACTGTATGGAGGTCATATACAGTCTGCAGAGCCTGTGTACACTGGTGTCTACCACTATACGGTCACTATATGGAGGTAATATACAGTCTGTTGAGCCTGTGTACACTGGTACTTACCACTATATGGTCACTGTATGGAGGTCATATACAGTCTGCAGAGCCTGTGTACACTGCTATCTATCACTATATGGTCACTGTATGGGGGAAAGTACAGTCTGCAGAGCCCGTGTACACTGGTGTCTACCACTATATGGTCACTATATGGAGGTAATATACAGTCTGCAGAGCCTGTGTACACTGCTATCTATCACTATATGGTCACTGTATGGGGGTGATATACAGTATGCAGAGCCTGTGTACACTGGTGTCTACCACTATACGGTCACTATATGGAGGTAATATACAGTCTGCAGAGCCTGTGTACACTGGTACCTACCGCTATATGGTCACTGTATGGAGGTCATATACAGTCTGCAGAGTCTGTGTACACTAGTAACTACCACTATATGGTCACTGTATGAAGGTGAAGTACAGTCTGCAGAGACTGTGTACACTGGTATCTACCACTATATGGTCACTGTATGCAGGTCATATACAGTCTGCAGAGCCTGTGTACACTGGTGTCTACCACTATACGGTCACTATATGGAGGTAATATACAGTCTGCAAAGCCTGTGTACTCTGGCACCTACCACTATATGATCACTGTATGGAGGTGATATTCAGTCTGCAGAGCCTGTGTACACTGCTATCTGCCACTATATGGTCACTGTATGGAGGTAATATCCCAGTCTGCAGGGGCCTGTGTACACTGGTGCCCTGCCACTATATGGTCACTGTATGGAATAAATATACAGTCTGCAGAGCCTGTGAAACACTGGTGTCTGCCACTATATGGTCACTGTATGGAGGTAATATACAGTCTGCAGACCCCCTGTGTACACTGGGTCTACCACTATTAATGGTCACTGTATGGAGGTAATATACAGTCTGTAGAGCCTGTGTACACTGGTGTCTACCACTATATGGTGGTAATATATATCTGTATAGCGGCCGTGTACAACTGATAGTCACATGCTGGTGGCATTTGGTCATGGTCTGGCAGTATTATTTGGTCCTTAAGTAGTATTATTAATAGGTGTTGTTATTGTAATATTTTTAGTTACAATCATTCGTATGGTATATTTGCTCCATGTATAAGTGTATTATGTGGTGACTGTTATCTATAGGCTATTACACGGTCATACATAGGTAAGCGCTAAAATGGTCAAAAGAAAGGCAGAAAACAGAATATCAGTTCATATACATAAAGGACGGAACTGTTTACATTGTGTGTGGAGCAAACGTTGCTATAATTGAAGAATATAAGAAGACACCATGAAACGAAACAGCAGGACAATTAAAAAGGTCCCTGGAAATACCAACGACGCCAGAAAGAAAGAGGAAGAAAAGAAAATTTTATTTTTTCCCCAAACAGAAAAAATTTTCCCACAAAAGCCCAAATCTACATGAAGAGCTGCTGGAAGAGGGAAAAGAGGTCCTTGCATTCTCCTTTGCCGTGGATGAGAGCAGCGACGCATATGATACTGCCCGGCTATCAGTCTTTGACCGTGGAGTGGAGTCAAATCTGTGCTTTACGGAGGAACTTTTGGGATTGGAATCAATGCACGGCCCAACCCCAGGAAAAGAGATCTTTGGAGAGGTTTCTAAATGTGTAACTCAAATGGGGGCCCCAAAGGGGTTTAAAACTTTTTGGGACTAACGATAGATGGGCTTTCCGTGAGGGCGGGGGGGGGGGGCCCCACAAGATTTCCAGGTTTTGGGGAGAAAACCCGCCCGAAACTTTCCCAAAAGTGTTTTACTTTTTTTGGAAATCCTTTTTTTTCAGGCTCCAAAAACCGCACTCCATTGTTTTCCAAAGGGGATTTCACTGGGGTAAGTAAAATTTTGGCATGCCCAAATTTTTTAAACGAATCGAAAAACCAAGTAAACACGTTTTGGCGATCCTCTTTCTGAACGGATTTTGCATGTTTTACTTGAAACCAATGTAAATCACACTGCACATTTTTTAGATGCTTTTTTTTAGGCCCTTTTTGGGGCCCAAAAAAAGGGTTTCCAAATTCGGACCTTTGGGTTTTTGTCACGCTTTGTAAAAAAACCCGGGTCGTTTTAACCCCTTTTCCCCTTACGTCGCCCATACAATTGTACTTTATGGGAAGGGGGTAAGAAAACTAAAAGCCCCCCCGGCAAAAATTATACAGCATATTTAAAAGAGAAACAGGGGCCCGCACATCCTCACACTATTTTTTTGATCAAGGGCTTCTCAGCATAATTTTTTAAAAAAAATGAACAGGAGGCTCGTTGTTTTTTGGGAAAAAAACCGTATAGGCCCCCCCTTGCCACTTCACAGCGACCCTTAAAGGGGGTTCCCTACCAGGCCCTGGCTGAGAACCTCCCCACCAGGAAAAATTTCCCGGGGGGCCGCGCAGCCAAAACACACGGGCCCCCGACTTTAACCTACCCCGGCACTGCCCCCTTTAACAGCGGGCGCCCCCGCACTTGTTTGTTTGGGGCTGCAGCAGGACATAGCAAAACGGAAACACATTTGATGTGGGCTGCGGCCACTCCCAAAAGGGCCCGTCCGCGACCAAAGTTGAGGGGCCGCATAGCCGGGGATCCCCCCCGCAGC
Source organism: Phyllomedusa bahiana (assembly GCA_025379985.1). Classification (NCBI taxonomy): domain Eukaryota; kingdom Metazoa; phylum Chordata; class Amphibia; order Anura; family Hylidae; genus Phyllomedusa; species Phyllomedusa bahiana. The sequence goes on along the minus strand of JAODAL010008225.1, from coordinate 114,975 downwards.
CCCCACAAGGGGCAGACTATTTATAGGGGCGGGCCTTGGGGCCACTACAGAGAGCCCCGGCTCCCGGGCAACCGGGGCCCCCCGCAGGGGAGCCGGGATGCCCCACAGCGGGCCGGAGTTTCCCTTTTAACCAGGGGGGCCCCGCAGGCAAGTACTTTTGGGGGCCACAACTCCGGAAAAACCCAGCCTGTGCCCCCCCCCCCCCAAAAAACCCGAGGGAAAAATTGAGCTGTGTGTGCGTCCTCAGGATGGCGCTAAGTGCAGGGAGGGGAGGCAGGGCGACTGCAGGGGGTAAAGGGGGCTGAGGAAAAGGGGAGGGGCGCGGGCTGCTCAAGTCCTCAGGAAGTACAGCACCCAGTCTGGCAGGGGAGGCTCCCCCCCCCTGCTGTGGTCCCCCGGGGCCCCATCCCCTCCCTTTTTCCGGGAGTTTCCCCCCGGGTGAGTGATCGCCTCACGGGTGAACGAAGGTATGTGTGCATGTGCTGTGTGTTCGGGTTTTTCTGAAAAGTACTTTATATATGTGTGCTCATTGTGTGGGTTTTATATACAGGGGTGTGGGGGAAAACCCAGGGTGGGGTGGGGGATATAAAAGGGGGGGAAATGGGGGTTATACGGGGGATGTCCCGGGGTTTATACAGGGGGGGGTGGGGGATTATATACAGGGGGGTTTTGGGCTTATAAACAGGGGGTGTGGGGGAAATTATAACAGGGGGTGTTTTGGTTTAATATACTGGGGGGTGGGGGGGAATATACGGGGGGTGGGCGGGGTATACTGGGGGTTTTGGGGCGGGGTAAAAAAAAGGGTTGTGGGTTTAAAAATACAGGGGTGTTTTGGATATGCAGGGGTTGTGTGGGAAAAATGCAGGGGAGTGCAGGGAAAGCAGGGGTGTGGGGGGAAGGGGCGGGGGTGTGCGGGGTAGACAGGGGGTTGGGGGGGTAGAAAAGGGGGTTGTCCCGGGGTAACAGGGGGTGTCCCGGGGTTTTACAGGGGGTTGCGGGGTATACGGGAAAGGGTGTCTGGGTATACAGGGGGGGGGTTTTGGGGGATTGATACAGGGGGGTGGGATTTTTTAAACGGGGGGGTGTGTGGGTTTATATACGGGGGGTTTTGGGGGAAATTAAAATACAGGGGTTGGTGGGGGTATATACATGGGGTGTGGGTTTAAATATACAGGGGGGTTTTGGGATTATATAAAAGGGGGTGGGGGATGGGACCGGACTACGGGGTGTTTTTGGGGGGTTTGTGGGTTTAAATGTTGGTGCTTATGTAGTGTCAGGGGGGCCCTTGTCCCTGATTGTAAAGCAGTCACACCTGACTCGTGATGAGGGGTTTCTCTGCACCATTTGTTTCTTTTTCTTGCTTGTATGTAGGGGGCTCTCACACAGAGCGGTTTTTTTTCATTTTTTGATGCTTTTTTTTTGTGCAGAAATTTTTCAGAAATTTAAAACGCTCGCCTCCTGCACAAAAGCACCCCAAAAAAAACACATCAAAAAGCCCCAAAAAACCCGCCCCGTTTTAAAAAGCCCCCTTTAAAAGTAATTTTTTTTTTAAAAGGGGCCCGGGGTGCGAGAGAAAGGGGCATTTTGAAAAGCGGATATTGTATGGGGGGGCTGCTGGGGGCTTTGTGCCCAGGGCGATTTTTTTTCCCCGGGTCCGGCCCTGCCCCCTACTCAAAATTTGGGGGCAACACTGAAAGGGGCCGCAAAAACACCGCCCCAGCTGAGGGCCACCCCCAGGGGCCCCAAAAAGCCCACTGTTTGCCTGCCCCTACCCCCCCTGGCTCTGGGCTGCACCACCCCACAAGCATAGCACCACAGCAGCAATGGCCGCCAAAACAGCACCAACACCCCGAAAAAAGGAAAGGTTGAAAACTCCCTCACCTTCCCTTGGGGCCCCGCAAGCAGACTGAAAGGAGCAAGGGGATTAAAACCCCCCTACAGAAATAATGCTAATTTAAAAAAACCTGGGCCAAAAGGGGAGGAATGCTGATTTCCCTGATGCAAAGAAATAGATTTTGTGAAAACAAAAAAAAAAGTGGGGAAGGGAAAAGGCATGGACCACACCCTTTTCCCCACACAAAACGTTGAAACTAAACTTCTCAGCATAATTTTTTTTCAAAAATAACAGGAGGGTTCTTTTTTAAACTTTTTGATCAAAACGTATTGCCCACTTGGGACTTCACGGGGGAAACCCCTAAAAAGGGGTCCCTACATACACTAATGGGGGGAACCCCTTTCTCCATAATAAAGTATTTTACAACAAATTTTTTCAGGGGGGAAAAAACCAAAGGTTTGCAGGGGGGGCAGTTGCTACGGGCCCCTGCGCTTAGGGGGGGGCCCCCTGGGAGCTGCCCACCCCCCCGTCTGCTACCCCGGTTAAATTTCCGGGTCCGGCCCGCTGGCAGTGAACTTAACAGTTTTACCCGCGGCGGGGGGGACTGGGGGGGCCCCCCCAAAACTCCCTCGAAAAGCCCCCCGGGCCCCCCCACCCAGCGTTTTAGGGGCAGCACTTGGGGCTGGGGTGCAGAAAAGAGGCCGATCGCCCCCGCTCTCTACTTACCCCTGCCGGGGCTCTTTTGGTCACGTGGGGGCCGCGGTTTACCCTCACATCACTGCGCCGCCCGCCGCTGAGTGCAGAGGCTGCAGGGAGAGCCCCAGGGCGGAGCACGCCATCGGGGACGTGGATCGAGGGGGGGTAAAATGATTTATTTTAAAACCCACCCCATACCTGCCCATACCCCCCCATATGCCTTTCCTATACCCCCCCTTTGCCAGGCAAAACCCCCCATATGCCTGCCTATAACCCCCCTAAAGCCTCCTATACCCCCCCCAAAAAGCCTGCCTATTTTCCCCCCCATTCCTCCTATACCCCCCCCTATGCCTGCCTAAACCCCCATATGCCTGCCTAAAAACCCCCCCTATGCCTGCCCTTAAAACCCTCCCATAAGCCTGCCTATAAAAACCCCCCCATATGCCTGCCTAAACCCCCCTTTGCCCCCTAAAACCCCCCATATGCCTGCCCCATAAACCCCCCCATAGCCCCCTATCCCCCCCCCCTACCTCTTTTTCCCCCCCATATGCCCGCCTATACCCCCCCCCTATCCTTCCTATACCCCCCCATAAAGCCTGCCTATACCCCCCCATATGCCTGCCTAACCCCCCCCCCAAGCCTGCCTGACCCCCCCCATATGCCTGCCTATACCCCCCATAAGCCTGCCTTCCCTTTCCCCTATCCCCGCCCCAATTCCCCCCCCCCCTATGCCTGCCTATACCCCCCCATATCCCCGCCTATACCCTCCCATATGGGCCCCCCTATCCCCCCATAAAGCCTGCCTAAACCCCCCCAAAAATGCCTCCCATACCCCCCCCCTATGCCTGCCTATAAAACCCCCCTATGCCTGCCAAAACCTCCCATAAAGCCTGCCCATAACCCCCCCCCAATTTTCCCCTTTCCCGCCCCATACGCCCCCCATATGCCTGCCTGCCTATACACCCCCTATAAAAACCCCCCTATACAGCCCCCTATATCCTGCCTATACAGCCCCCACATCCCCGCCTCTAAAAACCCCCACAGGGCCCGCCTCTACAAAACCCCAAAATCCTGCCCCAAAACCCTCCCCATGCCTGCCGTATACCCCCCCCAACCTTCCCGTTTTACTTATATGGGGCCACTTTAAACTTTCCTAAAACCCCCACCTAATGGGGCCCCCATAAACCCACCAACCCCCCGTCTACCTTTAAAGGCTCCCTTTAGCTCCCCAAAGCCTGCCTGCCTAATGGGGCCCCTCTATTGGCTACCTAAAAACCCTTTCCCAATTGGGGCCCCCTTTTATCCAAACTAAAAACCCTGCCTTCCAAAAAGGACCCCATAAAAAGCCAGGGGGGCAGGTGCTGGAAAAGCAAAGGGTTCTAAGATATTTTTTGTCTAAATCTGCGGGACAAGTGGTCCCCCCCGAAGTCCCCCAAGATGGCGGACCCGGCCGGAAAGCAGAACAAAAAAGAAAATCAATGACTGGTCAGAGAAAAAGTCCCCCGGAGTTGTAACACTTTTACTGTATGGGCTACAGAGTCTTGTACCTGTTATCTACCACTATATGGTCCCCTGTATGGAGGTAATATAAAAGTCCGCAAGCCTTTTTACACTGTGCCAACCCGGGATAATGGGGCACTTTGGGGTAAATACAGCTGGGGAAAAGCCTGTTACCCCCTTTACCCAAACCCTAATTCACTATTGGTGGTTTTTATACAGTCGCAGAAACCCTTTTTACACTGATATCTACCCCCTATATTTCACTTTTAAGGGGGGAATAACAGTCCCAAAAAGCCCCCTGTAAAACCCGGGTTTTTAAACCCCTATATGAGGAAAAATACAGTCGCAGAGCCTGTGTACACGTAACTAAACCCCTATATGGGGCACTGTATGGGGGGAATAAACAGTCTTAGAGCCGTTTTAACGTATCTACCACAAAAAGTTCACTGTATTTAGGAAATATAAAAGTCTGCAGAGCCGTGGAACACTGGGGTCCTTTCCACTATATAAAGGGGACTATATTAAATTTTAAAAATAAATTTTTATTAACAGAAATTTGGGCTTTGTGGGACTGATCAGTAATATGTAATGGGGGAAATATTTTAGTCCCCTATTGGTGGTAAATTTTTTGGTCATTTCGGCGGTAATAATCAGGGCCTTTTAAAAAAAAAGCATTAAAGGTAATGCTGGGGCTTTTGTAAAAAAATGGGGTTTGATTGGTACATTTTGATGGGGGATATGTAATGGGGAGAATTTTTCCCCCCTTTTATTAACTACCCTTATCTAAAGCATTCCTGGTACAAGGGGGTTGGGGCAAAGGGGGGTTGGGGGGGGGGGGGGGGGGGGAAAACCAAAAATTTGCTTTGGGGCACTGGCTTCCAGTTTCCCCCCTGGGAAAAGGGTTTTATAATACCCGCGCCGAAAGACGAAACAGAGAAAAGAGAGCTTGGGGACTGCACCTTTGTCTTCCCCTGTTGCTGTATATTGGGGGTTTCAGGGGGCGAACGTTAAACTTTGGGGGGGTTTTAAAAAAAAATAAAAGCGCCGAAGGTACGATCATAATAGCGTGCAGTGGAGACATAGCCTAACCCCAATTTTTAGGGCATACCCCCGGGCATAGATCAAAGTTAAAAAATTTGGGCACATGGACAAAATCTAAGCTAAGTTTCACCAAAGGAAAATTGGGGGGGGGGGGACAGTACGGGCTGCAATTTCCGGGGTTTTTTGGGGGAAAGCCAAATTTCCATACTTTCCCCAGCGCGTTGGGGGGCCCCCTAACTGTTATTACAGCCCCGGGGGCGTTTAAACGACATTTTCACAAACTCCCCGGGGTTTTACAAAAACGACCGTAAAAATACCGTGGGGGGGGGGAGGGGTAATCCATAGTTCTTAAGACGCTAAGGGTTTTCGTAATTACGGGGACATTTCCCCGCAAAATTAATGAGCTGCCTGCTGCAAATACGCCCCCAAAAATAAGCCCTGTGGGAAAATAGCCCCCAAAGACTATTGTTTTGGGGTCTTTATTATTCAACTGCAATTCCCCCTGCAAATATTTATGTTGATGGGAAAATTTGACAATGCTGCGTTGTAATCCTGTTTCGTAATTTTATACTATGGAAAATCAATAAAATATGTAAAAAAAATAAATAAATGGCGTGGCGACGGCTATTTTTTTTTTTTTTAAATTTTAAAAATTTTTTTTTTACATTTTTAAATTTCAAAATTGGACAAATAAAGCGAGGGAAAATAAGCATGAAAAGGCCCCAGCTGTTATCAACAAAAAATCAAAAATAAATCACAAACACATTTAAACAACAGCCCGAAAAAACTCAAAAATTTTCTATGAAAATTTACGGGAAATGTCATAAGTTGAACCAGGCTGGAACCCCCCGCTCAAATGCCCCCCACCAAAAAAGAAAAAAAAAAAAAAAAAAAGTATTGTATACACTCGAGCATAAGCCACAAAAACTGGGGGAAAAAAAACTGGGAAAACTTATTGACTCGAGTATAATAAGCCTATGGTTTGGGAAAAGCAGCCTACTGGAAAAATTTTGAAAATAAAAAAAGGATACCAATAAAATTACTAGACAGAAATATTCCCCCATAATAGGTTAAAACCCCCACAGGCAGGTATAAAGGGAGACTAAATTTTCCCCCCTAGCAGGTATAATTCCCCCCCCATCCCGGGAGGTAAATCTCCCCCATAGGCAGGAAAATGTTTTCCCCCCATAGGCAGGTTTTTAAAATCCCCCAAAAAGGGAGGTAAGGGGGGAGTCAAAAGCCCCCCCCAGGGATTTTTAGGGAGTTTTTTTGTCCCCCATAGGCAGGAAAATGTCTCCCATAAAAAAGTTTTTAGCAATTTTAAAAGCCCCGATAGGGAGGGATAAAAAATCCCCCTTAAAGGGGAAAAGGGAGTTTTTAAAGTCCCCCAAAAGGCAGGTATAAGGGGAGTTTTAAAGTCCCCCCTACAGTTTTTAAGTCCCCCATAAGCAGGGAAAATTCCCCCATGGAGGGATGTGTCCCCCCCACAGGGGGAAAAAACAGGGGTTGTTTAAAAAAAAAAAAAGTACTTAACTTTCGCCGCCCTTCCCCCACTTTTTCCCTTTTTCCCCGGGTCCGTCTTTTGGCACAAGGGCTCTGTTTCATCACACCTTTTGCCGTGCCGATTCTCCAGAAGGCCGCAAGGCAATCTGCTTAAACCCTTTCCCGGGAATTTTATTTCGGACAAGGAGCCCTTCCTCCTTCTCTGCAATAGACTTTAGCTGTACCGGGCCCAGGGGTTTTCATACGCGAAAAGAAATTACGACGGGGCCCTCGCCATGGCACGCCCGAAAGCTGTCGGGTAACTCCCAGAGGAGTCCCCAAACAGCTGAAGTGTCCCCCGGGCCCCTGCCCGGGGCCCTCTAGCCCCACAAAAGACAAAGAATATAAAACCGAGGGGGGATTTTCCCGCTCTTTTTTGGGGTAAAAAAAAATCAGCTTTTAACCCCGAGGGAAAATACGGTTTACCAAAATCAAAAAAATTTAAACAGAAACAAAAAACCCAAATAAAAATATTTTAAAAAAAAAGGGACCCTTTAAATCGTATAAAAAAATTTAAAGGGAAAAAATCCAGGAAATGGAAAAAACTGACCACACAGCAATCAGGGATGAAGAATGATGCCACATGAGCAGGGTTTTTTGAAAATGTCCCCCCTTTAACTCAAAAAAAACTAAAGAAGAAAAATTTAAAAGGGGCCCTCAGAGAAGGGGGGGCCCCTGAATTTCCCGCTAGATCGGGTAAAAAAAATTTTTGTTTGGGTTGTTTTCCCACACCCAGTTTGACCCATTTGGTCCCGCCAAGAGGAAGGAAAAATACCAAGAGTTTATACAAAGGCTTTTATGACTTCCCCAACTCTTATAAAAGAAAAATTTTTTATAAATTTTTCCCCCCTTTTTTTTAAAAAAAAAAAGGGGGCTTTTCAATTCCTTAGGTTTTTGATAATATCCAGTTTAACCAACTAAGATGGTGTTTGGAAATGAGCAGATCACTTTTGGACTGAGGGGCAGGCCCGGGCTTTGGAAAAAAATTTATCCCCTTGGGACAAAGCCCCCAGCAGCCCACATACAATAAAAACTTAAAAAAATGGGCCCCTTTTCCCCGCACCTCGCCACTTTCCCAAAAAAAACTACACAATAAAACTGCTTTTACACGGGGCCTTTTTGAAGCTTTTTGGGCAAATTTTTTGGGAGAAAAAAAGGAGCCAAAAAAAAAGCGAACAATTTTCCACAAAAAAAAAAACACAAAAAATCACCAAAACCCCCTCGTGGAAGCCCCCTACATACAACAAGGGAAAAAAACAGTGGTGCAGAAAACCCCCCCCTTTGAGTCATTTTCACTTTTCTTTAAAAATCAGGGACAAAAAACCCCAACGGGCACTTTCATAAGCACCAGCATAACCTACAATCACAAACACCAACATCACCCAACATACAAACCCGTAGTCCAGGTCACCATTTACATGAAAACAGCACTGATTCAACCAACCCCCGAAGTAAAATAAACCCCTGACCGCAGGGGGCCACAGGGGACTCAACCTGGTGGGAGATGTTCTCTTTCCTCCTTTTTCTTCCCCCATCTGGCCCCCAAAACCCCCATGAAGTCTTCCCCTTTTGAGCCCTTCCCCCCCATTTCTTTCTCCGTCCCCTACAGCATGCATTTCCTCTTCTAGTGGCACTACCTTTTTCCCCCGTAGAATTTACCACAAATACACTTTGACTCCTCCCCTCTTTTCCCCAAAATTTTTCCCATCAAATTCCCCCAAAAAAGCGTATTTTTAAAACCCAAAAAAAATTTGAAATTTTAAAAGGTCCCAAAAAAGGGGATGTAAATGGGGAACCCCCCCTTAGGTAAAGGGAAAAAGGGCCTTCCCCCCATTAAATTTTGGGAGGGAACAGGGCCTACCCCAGTAACAGCCAGGGAGCCCGGGCTGCCCCCATTAAAAAAACAGGTATCTGGGGGTGTCCCCCCCCCTTTAAATAGCCAGGTAGCTGGGGCCGCCCCCCGTACCTAGCCAGGGAGCTGCCCCCAGTAACCCACCCGGTAAACTGGGGCTGCCCCCCTTAAAATAGCCAGGGGACTGGGGGTACCCCCAGAAAAAACCAGGTAAACTGGGGGTACCCCCAAATAACTACCAGGGACTGGGGGTGCCCCCATTTAAAAACCCCGGAATTTTGGGGGTTTCCCCCCCTAACTAGCCAGGTAGCTTTGGGGGTTTCCCCCAGTAACTAGCCAGGGTAGTGGGCGCCCCCAGTAACTAGCCAGGGAAACTGGGGGTGCCCCCAGTAACTAGCCAGGTAGCTAGGGGGGCCCCCCCCTAATTACCATTTTTGCTAAGGGCCCGCCCCCAGTTAAATTTTTCCAGTTAGCTAGGGCTGCCCCCAGTAATGTCCGCCCCTCCTGCCCCATATGAGCAGCTCCTGTCCGCCCCTCCTGCCCCTACACCACCATATGAGCAGCTCATCACTGAGTAGCCAGGTAGGGCCAGTAATTAGCCAGGTAGGGCCAGTATGTAGCCAGGCAGGGCCAGTATATAAAGAAGGCAGGGCCAGTATGTAGGCAGGCAGGGGCAGTATATAGTCAGGCAGGGCCAGAAATGTAGCAGCAGGGCAGTAAAGGCAGGCAGGTCCAGTATATGGGCAGGAAGGGCCAGTATATTGGTAGGCAGGGCCAGTATATAGCCAGGCAGGGCAGTATATAGCCAGGTAGGGCCAGTATATGGGCAGGCAGGGCAGTATATAGCCAGGCAAGGCCAGTATATGGGTGGGCAGGCAGGGCAGTATATAGGTAGGGAGGCAGGGCAGTATATAGGTAGGGAGGCATGGCAGTATATAGGTAGCCAGGCGGGGCAGTATATAGGTAGCCAGGCAGGGCATAATAGAGGTAACCAGGCAGGGCAGTATATAGGCAGGCAGGCAGGGCCAGTATATAGGTAGGGAGGCAGGGCAGTATATAGGTAGGTAGATAGGGCATTATATAGGGAGCCAGGCAGGGTAGTATATAGGCAGGAGCAGTATATAGGTAGGGAGGCAGGGCAGAATATAGGTAGGGAGGCAGGGCAGTATATAGGTAGGTAGATAGGGCATTATATAGGTAGCCAGGCAGGGCAGTAAATAGGTAGCCAGGCAGGGCAGTATATAGGCAGGCAGGCAGGGGCAGTATATAGGTAGGGAGGCAGGGCAGTATATAGGTAGGTAGATAGGGCAATATATAGGTAGCCAGGCAGGGCAGTATAAAGGCAGGCAGGCAGGGGCAGTATATAGGTAGCACAGTACATAGGTAGAACAAACAAATCACTAAAGGTATAGCACCTAGAATGAAGATATAAATTTATAAAACATAGCTTTTATTAAATAAAATATAAAAACTCAAGTAATACCCCTAAATATATAAGGAAAACTATCACTAAACTGCCTACCGAAATGGGGAATCCGCCCCAATAGGGGCGACCCCAAACAAGAACCTAGACTGTCACTAACCCTAAACTACCCCTAAACCACCAATATACAACCTACTAAACAAAAAATACCAAAAGCAATTACAAAAGTGCTTAAAGAAAAAGTGATATAAATAAATAAACAATCAAAAAAAAAAAAGATTTTTACATAAAAGATAATGTTCCAATGTTCCGACGCGTTTCCCCCCTAGATAGCGGGGTTCATCAGGGAACAGTTTAATTTTTAAGAGGTAGAACAAAATGCAGATATTGCAATTATAAATGCAACAATCAGAGATAGGAATAGACTCACGTCCCTTAGCATTGATATATAGCAGATACTACAATGTAGAGGGTTCCCAGATAGACACATTAAGGATTCCCACGTTACGGTTGCTGGGATGTGGCTCGGACGGCGGCAGCAAATTTACAAGTCCAGATGAAGATATTTAAATAGACAAATGTAATTACAAACACCTGTGAGCTCACAAACCTAACGGTGTTAGTTGCCGTTGGATACCTGCGTGCCGGAAGGACAGGTGGAAATGACGTCCAAGAACTACAAGATCCGGCATGCAACGCCGCGAACACACGGCGCCTGCGCACTAGAGTTAGTAGCGCATATAGATTGTGCGCAATGAACTACAAGAGCCGGCATGCATTGCCGGGAAATATCCGCAAAGTGCGCATTACAATGAGGACATACGCTGTACGCTACAGGGTCATGCAGGAACCAAAGATAAATCGGGGTTTACATGGTAACTGACAGAATTTTTCACTTGCCGGTATAGAGAGACGAGACTAAAGATAAATAAAACATTAATACACAACGTAGGGCGTTATAAAAATAGCATTATCCACGTCTAATAGCGCCCGCATATGCATGCTGGAAACGGCAATATGTAAATACACAAATAACTGCCAATAAAAAACGCTAAATACAAAAAAAGAAAAAATTAGAATACAAAGAAGACTTGAAATTTGTAACATACATATAAAGGAGAATGAATAAATAATATTTGTAATATTATAAATAAGATAACTAAATAAGAAAATAATGATACACTGGTAAACTAGGACATAAAGAATTATTAATTTTAATTTTTAAATAAATGACACAAAAGATAAATAATCGTTTAAGCCCATTGGTTTTCAAGGGCTTAAGACTAAAAATCCAATGGTTTTCTCGTTGTAAATAGTTTACGATCAAAGTCTCCACCCCTTGGAGATGGTGAGACAACTTCAATTACAGAGAACGATAGGGCAAGCGGGTTATCACTGTGGATAGAATTCATATGGCGAGAGACAGGAGAATTCCGTTTATGAGTGATATCGCCAATATGTTCCAAAATACGACGTCTTAATTCCCGTTTTGTCTTTCCTATATACATGGACGGGCATGTGCAAGAACATAGATAGATGACTCCTTTAGACCTACAATTGGCACAGCTGTACATATGAAAAATCCTGCCTGAAGAAATACATTTGAAAGACTTCGAAACATTGATAAAACCGCATGCCCTACAACTCCCGCACTTGTATGTACCTGTTGTTTTTGTTGTTAACCAGGAGGGAAAGGCACGGGGTGGTGTATATAAACTATGGACCAAACGATCCCCAATGTTTTTCCCCCTTCTGAATGTGATCACGGGGGCAGGATCGACAAATTGAGATAACATCGGATCCTGGGTAAGCAAGGGCCAAAAACTTTTTATCAGATTTCGAATTTGAATGGATGCATGGTCAAAAGTGCCGATGATATGGGTCACTTCCATGTTATCATTTTGTGGATGAGTCTGAAGGAACAACTTCCTATCTGTATCACGCGCAAAAGAATAGGCCTGAGATAAAACCTTTCCTGGGTACTCTTTCTCCATAAATCTGGTCTTTAATATATCTGCTTCTTTTTTATAAAGACGTAATGAAGAACAGTTCCTCCGGGTTCTAATGTATTGGCCTTTTGGGATGCCCTGTTTTAGGGAGCGTGGATGGAAGCTGTCCCATTTCAAGAGACTATTGCCTGCTGTTGGTTTTCTATGAATCGTTGTTTCAAGAGCACCATTAATAGATTTTTTAATGAGAAGATCCAAAAATATCAATTCACGATCATTAATTTCAAACGTAAAACTTTTAATCCTATAGGTTGACGTGAGGCTCTCCACAAAGGTGAGGAACAGATCCCTTGTCCCTGACCAAAAAATAATAAATCATCGATGTAAAAGTCCCCAAAAAAAATATTGTTTAACAAAAGTTGGATGCTTCTAGAAAACTATATCCCCATAGTACAAGTATTTTCCCACCCCCCCAACAGATTAAAATGGGGGGCCCGGGGGGTCCCCATAGCTGGCCCCTGAGCGGTGGTAGTATTTCCCCAAAAAGGTAAACAAATTAGGTAAGAATAAACGCAAAAGTTTCAACACAAAAGCCCCCCAGTTCTGTAAATAGGAACCCTTGTGGCCCAGGTAATTTTCCACACACCCAAAACCCCCATCAGGGGTAGGAGCTGAAGAGACCTCAACGCAACGCTACAAGCCACGATCACCTCCACCCCCATGTCCTCCAATTTAAAAAAGAATCGTGTATCCCTAATAAACGGGGGAAGGGGGGTTGACAAATGGACAAGTATGATCGCCCGTATAGACTTGCATTCGGGTTTAAATTTTATTAATCCCCCAAATAATAGGCCTACATTTGGGGGGGGAACCACTTATGGATCTTTGGAAGGCCGTAAAATTTGACCCGGGGAAAGGGCGGAATAAAAAAAATATACTCTTTTTGGTCAATGATTTGTGAAAAAAGTGCTTCACAAAATGTTTTTAAGTTCTGAAAGAAACCTCCCCCAAGGTTTTTGAAACAAGCAAAACCCAACCCTGTTTACCTGTAGGAGGGAACACATATTTTTAATCCATAGATTAAAAGACTATATACCGCCTTATCGGCGGGTTTTTATAACTATCGTCTTGTCCGCTCAGATTTTTTAAAACAAAATTTTCATCCTTATTCAAATTAAACCTTTTTGGGGCCAAAAATTTCCCCTGTGTGTTTTTTTTTCCATGCCATCACACACCATCTTTCACAAACATGTCTATGTTTCATCAAGAGGGGGGCATTTTAGGCTTTTAGCCGACAGGAGGAAAAAGGCCCATAGACCACTTTTCATTTTCCCCAAAAATCCCAAAAAGTTTTACCCCTGAAAAAAAACTGTGGGTCTACACCAAAGAAACACTCTCGATTTTTCTTTCAATTGAAGAATTTTTTCCCCTTTAACTTGCGGGGAAACAATGGGAAAACTTTTAAACCCCCAAAAGAGAATTTATTGAGTACTGGAACAAACGACAGGCCCTTGCTCAAAACATTGATATCCCCAACCAAAAACTCTATCAAGAGATTTATGATATGCTGGACAATTAGAGAGACCCAAAAAAGGCCATTATTGACAGATTTGTTATTTGCTGTCAAAACCTTCTCAAAAAAAAAAATGAAGGTTGGCGATAGGAGGATTTTTCTGCGTTTTGAAACCCATGTTGATGCTTAAAATTGGTGGGAAAGGATGGGGAGCAATAAACCAAAGAGGCACACCATACTCCATGTAGGGCTGCATATTGCGTTTTTTTCCCACCACCCCTTGTACTTTTTGGAGGCAACCATCTTTAACGGTTTTTCTGCGGGAACGTTTTGATATGGGGGCCTATTTAAAAGTACGATTTGTTACGTCTAGGTTTTAGAATCCGAAAAATCTGTACTGTGGGAAAAAATACATATGCTATTTTATTAGAAAAGGTCTACTCAGGCCAGACCAATATGCCGTTTTCCCTGAATTAGACAAATCACACAAATTTAATGTTTTATCTCTTTTTGATTTAGTAAATTTATCAATATTTTTTGTAATTCCAGTTCCTTCTGATTAAATTTTGTTCACTTTTTTAATTTAGTAATTTTTTTCCCCGTTTCTTTTTTGAAGACAATTCACCCTCTAAATTTTTTTTCCCCACCACCCAAAAAGTTCAGAAACGTAGGGGTGAGGGAAATAGCGTCTTTTTTCCCAACGCCCCATTTTAATTCAGGATTTTTGGGTCTCAATCTGGGTACAAAATTTGGGATCCTTATCCTTTGGGAAAAATATATTGTTTTTATAACTTTTTCCCAAAATTTTAATTCCCACCATGATTTAAATTAAACGGGATTTTACGTTTAGATCTTTAAACAATTGGGACAATGGTAAGTCACTTTTTTTTGTATCAGTTTTTATCCCTGCAGAGAAAAAATCCCAACTTCAGTCAGCCATTTATCAGAGCCAAACGGTAAGGAATGTGCCATAGAGAACCAGTGAACAAAATGATACGAAGAGAAAAAAAGTTCCTCATAAAAGAAGAACAAGAAATAACTTAAACAAAAGCTACAAGATCCTCTACTTACAATATAATCACAGGGTGTAGAGAAACCCTCGATACAGTATTCTGAAAACCCGGGTATACCAATAAATTGACAACAAACAAATCACTAAAGGTATAGCACCTAGAATGAAGATATAAATTTATAAAACATAGCTTTTATTAAATAAAATATAAAAACTCAAATAATACCCCTAAATATATAAGGAAAACTATCACTAAACTGCCTTCTGAAATGGGGAACCCGCCCCAATAGGGGCGACCCCAAACAGGAGCCTAGACTGTCACTAACCCTAACTACCCCTAAACCCCCAAATATACACCTACAAAACAAAAAAATACCTAAACAATTACAAAAGTGTTTTAAAGAAAAAGTTTTTAAAATAAATAAACAACCAAAAAAAAAAAAAAAGATTTTTACATAAAAAAAAAGTTCCAATTTTCCACCTTTCCCCCCCCAGATAGCGGGGTTCATCAGGAACATTTTTAATTTTTTAAGAGGTAGAAAAAATGCAAAAAGGGAAATTTTAAATGCAACAATCAAGATGGGAAATAGACTCAGGGCCCCCTTACATTGATATGTAGCAATACTAAAATGTAAGTTCCCAGATAGACCATTAAACCCCCACTTTACGTTGCTAAATGTGGCTCAAAGGGCATTTATTTAAAAATTAAAATTAAAAATTCTTTGCGCCCAGTTTACCATGATCATTATTCCTTATTTTTATCTCATTAAATATTACAAATATTATTTATTCTTCCCCTTTATTTTAAATGTTTACAAATTTCAAGTCCTTCTTTGTATTCTAATTTTTTTTTTTTTGTATTTAGCGTTTTTATTGGGCATTTTTGTGTATTTACATATTCCGTTTCCAGCATGCTATCGGGCGCTACGGGCTTATAATGCATTTTTATAACCCCAACTTGTTATTAATGTTTATTTATCTTTATCCCCCCCCCCCCCCCCGTCTCTCATAACCTGCATAAAAAAATTCTGTCGTTCCCATGTAAACCCGATTTTTTTTTTTTTTTATTACAAAAATTTTTTATTATATTTAAATTATAGAAAAAAAGATGATCATTCTTACATATTAGTACAATTTTTTGCAGAAACAATGATAAAACACATGAAGATCACGGGTGTTTCGACAACAAAGTAAAAACTAACATGAAAACAATAAAAAACAAACTTGCCATAGTCATTGCCTCTATAGGAAAAGGAAAAATAGAAGGGTGGGTTCCACCCGGGGTTGAGAAAAAAAAGGGTAATTATGAAAAGTACCATGCGTCAGGCAAAGGGCCGAAAATTTTGTAAAGAGGTCAATTTAACCCTTTAATTCTTGTTGAAGAATTTGAATCCGCCCATATTTTTCCAAACATTTTAAATTTTTGGAACGTTTGTGGGGAATTAAAAGGAAGCTCGCATTGATTTTGGAAGTTGATTCTATGCAAAATTTCGTTAATATGGGGGAGGAAAGATTTCCAAGTTTTGGGCTATCCCACAGTGGCTTAAAAATATGAAATAAACATTCCAAATTTGGGATAGGGAATTCTAATAGATTCAATCTAAGAGGGCGAGGGCTGGCTTTTGGGGAAAATCCCAGGGAAAACAACCCCGGACACAAGGGCTTCAATTTGTTTCCAGAGCCAAGACAAACGGCATTCCCCACATATTACATGTTCCTACTGGGGCCAAAACCTCCCCGCAAGCGCGACTTAGATTGAGAATGACTGTTCGGTAGGCGTTAAACCACCTAGGGCACTTTTTCATCGTCTCTGGGTGTGATCATCTAAATATTTACTAAAACATTGACGCCGCTACCGGGGCCCGTAAAATTACAGTTAAAACTTTTTCCCTTTAAAGTAAAACCCGGGTTTAAGCCATATCATCCATTTGGATAGAAGATTATAGTAACGACAACCCCCTTCCTACCTTTTTTCCCATCGGGAAATTAAAGTAAGGGGGGGGGGTAAAAGGGGTTTTTATGTGGCCAAGACCAGTCATGTATAACTTTCTTATTTTAGGTATTTTGAAAAAGTTAGTACGATCTAGGTTAAATGTGCATGGGTTAGCAAAAGACTTGAGGAGGTCGTTTTAAAATAAATGGTCACCGTCTAAATGCCTTGCGATATCCGTTTCCAAAGGGGGGGGAAAGGAGGGGCTATTGGAAATGGAAAGGAACATCTTTTTAGAAAGAAAAACCCATTTTTTTTACTTTAAAAAAATCTTTTCCCAAGCAAAAAGGGCGTTTTGGGACCAAAGGGGGGAAAAGGATGGGGAAATTTAAGGTTTAGTAAACGGCCAATAATAATTTTTTAACTGTGGGAGCTCCCAAGGGTTTTTCAATTGGGCCCAATGGTGAAAAAGGAACTCCCATAGAAAATAAATGGTTCCCAGAATCGGGCCACATTTAATTTTTCAAGTTGGGACTGACATACCACCTTTCTTAAAGGAAAAAAGATGTTGTTTCCCACACTTGATTTTTTTTGCTTCCAAATAAAATTTAAGATTAGGGATTCGGTTTGTTGATCATCCCCGGGAAAAAGTATGGAGGGCTGTGTGTATAATATCTAGGAGGGTCATCATTTTAAGGGGTTAATCCCTTCAATCCCCAAAAAAGGAAGCGAGTTTCGGGTTCTTTCCTGGGTAAAAAGCATGAAAGGTTTTCTATTTTTAATTTAAAGTTTGGTTAAAAGAAGGGGGTTATCTTAATGCCTAATAGTTTTAAAATTTGGGTTTCTACCAAAAAGAATCCTAGTTTTAGTAAGGGTAACCCTTTTGGGAAATTTTAACATTTAAGGAAGTATATGAGATTTTGTCATGTTCAATTTTTAATATGAAAAAAGATGAATAGAAAATCCAGGAGCCAAGAAAGTCTCCAAAGGGGTTCATGGGGCTGACAAATAAATTTAAAATGTCATCTGCCCCAAAAGACTTATCTTATGTCTAAACCTTTAATAGAGATGCCAAATTGAGGAGATTGCCCTATAAGCTCGCAAGGGTTTTACGCATAAAATGAAAAAAAAGGGGAAGAGGGGATCCTTGCCGGGTGCCCTTTTTAATGGGAAAGACTCTGAGAGAAAGCCGGAAACAAGGCCTTCTAGGGAATGAGTAAAGCGATTAATGCTTGGACTATAGGCCCCTGAACCCAAATTTATTAGGACTTCCTTAAAGGGAATCCCATTGAGCCGCCAAAGGCCTTTTCGGCATCAAGGGAGACCCGAACTGAGGGGGTTTTATCCATGTTTTTTCATTTAATAATATCATACTCTTTAATACCGTCTCTAGTTTTGCCGGGCCTTTGACAAACCCACCTGGTCTTTATTAAATTTAAGAGGGGAAAAAAATTTTTTACCTATTTGCCAAAATTTTGGCAAGAATTTTATGTCGCGTTTAGAAGGGAATGGTCAAAAATTTGCTTCTGATCCGGGGCCTTACCGGGTTTTTGGAATTGTGACACCGCAGTTAAAATTTCTCTGGGGCTGCACCTTTATGAAGATATCTTGAAAGATTGATGAAGATAAATCAAAAGCTTTGTAAACAATTTATAATATTCATTTGTGAGACCTCTGGGCCGGGGGCTTTATTCAACTTTTGTCCTTAGTTTTTTCAATCTCTTTAATCCAAATTTTTTGTTTAAAATTGATAAATGACCTCTGATAAACAGGGGGGTTGATTTGGGGACAGGGAAGGGAAAAAATATTTTGATTGTAAAACTTTGGGGGTCCCGGATCACTTTTTAAATTAACAAATTTTTGTAATAGTTTGCAAACGTTGCAAAGATTGGGGGTCCCGTGTCTTGGATTTTTCTGAGTTAGTAATATAGGAATCCTATTTCCGATTTGTAAGGTTTTGACTCTTTTAGCTAACAATTTAAAGGGGGGTCTCCCTGGATTAAAAGTTTTCCCGCGAAGTCGGGGAGCACCTTCAATTGGGGCAATAAACACGAATTTTTTTTCTACATTTTAATTTGTCTTTAGTGACAGGTTAAGAGTCTATTTTAAAATATGTTTATCCAATTTATAATCTCTTGCACTAATTATTTAATGCTTGCTCACGTTTACGTTTCCTTTGAAGCTAATTTTATACAAACCACCCCTAATAACCGCTTTATTGGCGCACCAGAAGCGCTCAATGGCGATGTGGACGAGTTAAGATGAAAGTATCAGTGCGTGTAGTTTGGATTTTCCTTCACAATTGTAGGGGACTTGAGTAAGAACTGGTTGATTCTCCACGGTGTGTAGGAGGTGGGGGGGGGTGCTTTAAAGTAAGGAAGGTTGGTGCATGGTCTGACCAAGTAACTAGCCCAATTTCTGTAGTGAGAACACCGATATTATCTTTGGTTCCTGCATGATCCCGTAGCGTACAGCGTATGTCCTCATTGCTAATGCGCACTGTCTGGGATACTTCCGGCAATGCTGCCGCTCTTGAAGTTCATTGCGCACAATCTATATGCGCTACTAACTCTATTGTCGCAGGCGCCGTTGTGTTCCGCGGCGTTGCATGCCGACTCTTGTATTTTCTTGGACGTCATTCCACCTTCCCTTCCGCACGCAGTATCCCACGCAACTAAACACCGGTAGGTAAAGTGAGCTCACAGGTGTTTGTAATTACATTTGTCTCTTTAAATATCTTCATCTGGACTTGTAAATTTGCTGCCGCCGTCCGAGCCACATCCCAGCAACCGTAACGTGGGGATCCTTAATGTGACTATCTGGGAAACCTTCAACATTGTAGTATCTGCTATATATCAATCTAAGTGGACGCGAGTCTATTTCTATCCTCTGATTGTTGCATTTATAATTTGCCAATTGCATTTTGTTTCACCGTCTTTAAAAATTAAACTGTCCCTGATGAACCCCGCTAATCTAGGGGGGAAGCACGTCGGAATCATGGAACATTTTCTTATATGAAAAATCTTTTCTTTTTTGATTGTTTATTTTTTATATCACTTTTTTCTTAAGCACGTTTTGTAATTGCTTTAGGTATTTTTTGTTTAGTAGTTGAATATTTGTGGTTTAGGGTAGTTAGGGTTAGTGACAGTCTAGGTTCCAGTTGGGGTCGCCCCTATTGGGGCTGATTCCCCATTTCGGTAAGCAGTTTAGTGATAGTTTACCTTATATATTTAGGTATTACTTGATTTTTATATTTTTATTTAATATAAGCTTATGTTTTTATAAATTTATATCTTCATTCAGGTGCTATACCTTTAGCGATTTGTTTGTTGTACAATTTATTGGTATACCCAGGTTTCAGAATACTGTATCGAGGGTTTTCTCTACACCCTGTGATTATATTGTAAGTAGAGGATCTTGTAGCTTTTGTTTCAGTATATAGGTAGCCAGGCAGGGCAGTATATAGGCAGGCAGGGGCAGTATATAGGTAGGGAGGCAGGGCAGTATATAGGTAGGCAGGGCTAGTAGTTTAAGAAAAAAAATAAATAAAAACAATACTTACCTGAGGTCTCTGCTCCTCTTTCTGTCTTCCTTGTGCTGGCCACCCGGCGCTGTATGATGCGTGCGGCGCGTGCTGTAGCGGAGGGCGGGGGGGGGGGGGGGGGCGGGGGTCATAAGTCGGTGGGAGGGAGGAGAGGGCGATCGGCGGGGGTAGGGGCGGAGATAGGCCCCGCGGCCTCCTGGAGCCTGAACAGACGGGAACAGAAAGACCCCAGCTGTTCAGCCTCGTCCGCTGCCTTACACCGCGCGGGTGGCAGGCCGGCCGTGATGGCTGAGCATGGCTGGGTCTGTGACCCGGACGGCACCGTGTAGCAAGGGGGGGGCGGGTCGCCCCCTGGCACAGGGGTCCGGTCGCATATACGTCCGTTGTGGCCCCTGTACGTGCGCCAGGCGGCACTCGGGGCCCGCCGGGGGGAAACCCCGGTTTGCCCTATGGGCAGTCCGGGCATGCTGAGGGTATATTGGAATCCAGCCATTTTGAGAGTAGGCATCGTTTAGCCAATAATAGAAAGATGAGCAGGAGATGATTACAATGGTTCGAAAGATTATGAAATAATATTTGGACCGGGTCAAGACTCAAGTGAGCTGGTAAGGAAGAATGAGCAGACATGCTCTCTGTCACACACAACCCGAGCGCTATCGGTAGGGCCTTTGCAGGGACAGATAATGATGCAAAATCAAGTGGGGGGGCCACATTTAGGGCATGCAGTTATGCGATTGGGTCAGTTAGGGTATGTTCACACGCCGTAATTGCGGCGTGCTGTTCGCCGGGAGATGCACGCCACAATTACAGTAATAGAGAGCTTTGGGGGATTACGCCTGAGCGCGCCGCGTATCGCTTACAATACGATCATAATTGTACAAGCGGGAGATAAGTGACAGGTCAATTACTTGTGATGAATACGCGCTGCGAGTAATGCATGTCTATGGGGCCGGCGGGCTGCCAGCCAAACTGTGCTTCGGGAGTACGCGGTGATCAGCGTGACTCCTAAAACACCCAGCATAATTGCGGTCGTACAGTACACGCCCCAATACACCGCATGAACATACCCTATGGGTGGGGGGGGGGGGGCAAGGCGGCTCCTCTTTTCAGACATGTTACCCTATGTTCGGCAGCACAAAACATCACACAATAATCAGCTCAATGTTGAACACCACCACTCAATCCTGAACGCATGCAAGAAGACAGCTGCGCGTAGAGCGGACTTCCGGTTCCGCGCCGACCATGGAGTGTGCGGAGAAGCATGAGCTCCCGCACACTCACCCCAGGGACGTGGCCAATCATACCCGACTGCGGAACCCGACGAAGAATGAAGAAGTAGGAGCATGCAGGGGACGACCGGAGCTGCCGGACAGCAGTGTGGGGGCTCCATAGACGTAGCTGCGGCAAGAAGAAAGCGCGATCCGCGCGCGGCCAGGCCGGCTCCAGGAAAGTAAAAAAAAAAAAAAGACCCAGCGGAGCGGAGATCGCGCCACAGTCAGCGCAGACCGGCCAGATAAGTACCGCAGCAGTGGCGCACGACCGGGCAGTGTGTGGTGTAGAGTGGGGCAAGGGGACAGCTGAACCGGCCCCTCAGGGGCCATGAAGCACCAACGGTCAACCCTACCGCGAGAACCAACTGGGCGGGAACTTATTATCTGGCACGGCGCCATCTTTGTGCACCCCTCAACGGGAGCGCCTGCCCCGTCCACCCCCACGCCTGCCTGCATTACATGCAACGCCTTATTAACCCAAAAGAGGCTGATATATTGCTAGCTGGGGAGGCCAGAAAGCCATTCTCCATCTGCACACACAACACTCTCTCTACTCCAACGGCTTCTCTACAAATCTGAGGAAATGAGAACACCACCCCCCGCTGTGACACAGTCCTTAAGGTATACAGCACAAGTGAAAGAGTGGAAAGAGTGACTTTCAGAACCCCAAGGCACTGCGCTTTTCAACCAAAGAATAAAAGCAAGGCTCACTACACTTCACCAGTAAATCACCACTGCAATCAGTAACAATCCTGCTTCTGTGTGAACTGTGATCCTCTGGCGCCATCTGCTGATTGAAACCAGAACTACAGGAGAGGAGAGGAGAAGGGAAAGAGAAAAGAGAAGAAAATAGATGAATACCGTATTTTTCGGACTATAAGGCGCACATAAAAGCCTAAGATTTTCTCAGAAATCAGAAAGTGCGCCTATAGTACCGGTCCGCTTATATATGAATCAATTCTTCACATTTCAGTTTTCAGTTTCAGTCTTTTGTTCTAACTTATTTTACAGCTAATTTAGTTGACACTTTTGGAACTGATTTGCAACAGATTATACAATAGTAAATACGTCCGAAATCAGTTTAAAATCAGTAGCAAATAAGTGCCACTGGCGCGTATTCGCGCCGGATTTACAACCCATACTTTACAGCTGGTGATTTCCGTCGCGAAATAAGGCACAATAAGTGGCAGGACCATTGTAAATCCGGGCCGTATTCAGCTGCAATCCGCGCGGCAAAACGGCATGAAAAATGAAGAATGTCCTGTACGGCAACCATAGTCAGAAGCGTGACTACGTCGGTATACGTACAGCTTCTGTGAGCCAGAATATCGTGTTTCAACCTTGTCTGTGCATTCAAACCGTACTGTACAGTGGTTTTATACCACTACCCGAAAAATGCCTCTGTTAAGATAACATTCTTATGAAAGCGATTTAAGCGTAAAGCTATAAGTCATGCATAAGCATGGAAATAGAGTCAGCTGCCCCATAAAATTCAACATTAATGAATCTATGGTGCGAAGTGGAGGAATCAAGAAGGTTTTGTTTTTAGCGAGAGAATGCCCTGCGCCAGTAAAGAAGACCAAACTGAGTTTCAGAGGAAACAAAGCAAGGTGGCCACATCTGGAGGACAAACTAAACAGTGGTTAGTGAACAGAGAAGCGCAGCTAAAGCGTCTCCACTTCTCTATTAGATCAAAGCCCCAGCATTAGCACGCGAACAGAGAACAAGGACTTTCAAGTGGTTCCTTCATGGTGCTTTCGTTTCATTAAAAGGCTAATCTCTCCATCCGCACCAGAACTACTGTCTGCCAGCAGCGAGTCCAAAGTGAGCGATGAGAGAGGCAAGAGAAGATGGCTCATCGGTGGTGGGGCGCACAGTCGGCAAGCCGAGTTTTGGGGGGTTATATTTTAAAAATTAAAAAAATTCTCACTAAAGAACCACTCTTCAAACACTCACACACACTTCCTAACATGGATAGTCCCCCTCACTTTTGAATAATCCCTGTACCGCCGGTACATTGAGAAAACAGGAACATACGGTCTCTATAACGTACCTAATCAGACATGAGAAGTCCTCTTCTTCACTGTTGGTTCTTGGCGCGAGAGATCAGCTATGGCCAAAACTACCACCTATGGTCATTTTTAAGAGGAAAACTTTTGCCCAAAGAACAGTTTTTCCCTGGTGTCACATCAAGGCAACCCAAAGGGCTGATGGACGAGGAGAAGATGAGTGAGTGGCTAGGGAGGGTCTATGTCAAAGACCGATGGATATTTTTCACCAATCCCCATCCCTATTGGACTGTTACTCCATGCATGCCCATTTGACCGATACTGTCAAGCCCAAGGAAGAAAACAAATTCACTGCTTGCTGTTCATTCCGGGTGGATTAACCAAAGAGCCCCTGCCGCTAGATATTGGTGTCAACAGTGGCTTTAGTGTTAAATAGCTGCGTCGGCGGAGAATTGGGATGACAGAGAGTGAAATCACATTCACCAAAACAGGGGCAACGCCGTGCGAGTTATGCCACTATGTGCAAGTGGATCGTGATGCCTGGGAGAAGTACAGCCTCCCGTTATCATCCGAGCTTTCAGAAAGCGTGAACACACACACTGCGCGTAGCTACGCAGCATCAACGAGACTGACTCAGATAATGATGAGGGGTACCCTAGAATGCGGATAAGACATCGTGCAATGTTTAATCTGACACTGAAGATGAAGAATTGATGGATTTTGTGGGATGAATGAACTGAAAAAGACTGTAAGTGTTTGATTTTTACAACTTTACAAGTTAAGTTCATTGTGAAAGTGTTGACTAAAGGTTTGGCTTTCGCTCTGAACTTTGTTTCAAATTAATGCGCCGCGCTTATATCCTGTGCGCCTTATATTCCGGTGCGCCTTATATATGAACGGCCGCTCAATGTTAATGCGCTCAATGTTAATGCGCCTTATAGTCCGGTGCGCCTTATAGTCCGAAAAATAAGGTAGATAAAATAAAGAGAAAAGGAAAAGGATCTGAATAGAAGAAGAAAGGAAGCATCTATAACACCAAATCTAGATGGAACTTCTATGACCTTGTTCTTACCCGAAGCGCGCGATAGCGAGCTGACGTTATCACTCAACAACCCAGTACATCTATGAAAAATACTTCCCAGAAAATGGAAAACAGAATAAAACGTTGTCGCAAAATAAGAAGGCAAACGTGAGAGTCAAGACCAGGACACATAGCGGTCCATCATCTACACATCACCTTCTCCTAAACAAATATCTTACGCAAAAAACCCCCCAGGAAAAAAAAAAAAAGACGATACTCTTGAACTAGAGGGACTCACAAGGGGATCGCATACTTGAGCGCAAATTAATGGCGGATGGGAGGTTAGCACGTAGCTTGCGCCCATATCCAAGAAACGCTTGTCACTTAGTCTCATCCACGCTCAAACAGTTGCAATCGAATTCCAGCTGCATGCTAAAAAGGCTGATGAAGCAGAACACAGAGTCCAGAAAGTGGAAAGAGACCACACACAAACATCAGTCTACCTCCAAGGATCTTAATATGAGCAACAAAAGTTATGGGGTCAACTAGATACCTTGAAAATCCGTTCAAAAGAAATAATCTCAGAATAGTGGGCTCCCGGAATCAATCCGACAGTCCGGAGCTGAGCACACTGTGTGAATTGTCGTGAACAGCAAAACTCCCAGCTCTGCAACATCCATGTAAAGTTGAACGATGCGCATCGAGGGTTCCTGAGCAGCGGAACTACATGCCACTGACCGCAGAAGCCAAGGCACACAGGAAAGCCGCAGGCAGTACTCACGAGTACCTGAACTTTGCAGATAAGCTCTATTCTGAGAGCTTTTAAAAGTCGCAAGACTCCAGTACTCCTTAGAGGATTTAAGATCCTGATATTGATGACTTTTTTCTGCAGAGGTGGTAAGGAGAAGGAGAGCGTTTCAGACAATGTTAGCTCGGATTTGTTTCATACAAAGAAAAAGATCGCGCTTCTGTACCTGCGAATATGAGAATATATCACCAAAAATGGAATACCTCCACATTCCATAGCCCCAGAAGATGCCAGATCCTTTTACTATCACGAAGGACATCAAGTCCTTCTTATACCTTCACTTCTACACCAAAAGGAAATGCTCCCCAGAGATACCAAACGGCACAGCTCTCGGAGGACATGGGAATCCTGCAGAGAAGCAAGGTCCAATTCTGCATCCCCCTCCAAGCGCCAAAGGCCACCATCACCGGCGGGGACTTGAGGACAGGGGCCTTTGTCTATATTGAGTTTTCTTGACCTTTTGGCCTTTTGGCGGGCAGAAAGGGGCGGATTTAGAAGAAGATGTATCCTTTTAATATGGCAGCTACGTTTATTGTGAAAGCAACTTTTTTTTTTTTTCTCTGTTTAGGTTCACTAAAGTGGGCTAATTATGCTGATCGCATCTCTTGCATAGCTTTATATGTGGTGTTATGTTTCAGATTTGGTCCCCCGGTATTAAGCCCATTTCCTTTGGAGTCCGGGGCAGGGTGAGGTGGGGGCAATGGAGTGTTTGAATGTGCTTCCATAGCGGAAAACGTGGGAGTCCATAGCACTGAATTTCACCGCTGACAGGCATTCTTTTGCCTCGCCAGCGGATGATGGGGGATTTTATGTTCTGAATGTTTTGTTGGCTAGAAAGAGCCCCATTGATGATGTTTATGGTTATTACTTTTGTTGTGAAGAGTGACAGGGATATTCATGAACATGGGAGAGACTGTCCCCTGACCGACAGACCCAATGTCAAAACGTAACCATTCACACGAGTATATCGTGATGTGAGGGGCTTCGTCACCGCACAAAAGGTCTATGGTACTTCTAGGCACCTGAAACACTTAAAGGCTGATGTGGCCTTGCTGCAGGAGACCCCCATCTTGCCAAGGAGGAATTTCATTAGAATGCACGTCCTGGTGGCGTGGTGTCGGCTCCCCAGCCGGCAAACGTGCGCGAGTGTGCCGTGTCGGCGCGCGAGCGCGAGAGCTGCGCGAGACTAAAAATTTCCCTATCCACTTCTAAACATCCACTGCGGATGTTGAGGGCAGATGGTCGAATGTGCATCTACAACTGGGACAGAGGACATTTCCATCTATAGTGTCTATGGACCGAATAGGGGAAGCTCCACTTTTTTGAGGCTTTGGACATTATACAGAACGACCGACACCTAAGATAAATTTTGGGGTGACAGAAACACAGTCCTCAAAACCTCCACCCAAAGAGATAGGAGATGAGAGCTAGGGAGGGTAAGGAAGGAACTCTCGCCAAAAAAACACCTAGGCGAAATTCCTGGATCAACAGGAATTGATAGATGTTTGGAGAAATGCTGCACCCGGAGATAGAGAATAGTACACAATACTCACACCCCATTCCTCCTGGTCCCGCAATTGATTAATCTCCTTATACATCCTAGATACTTGGCCTCAGGTAGACGAGCCTTAATCACAGACATGATATCTCTGACCATGCACCATCACACTAGACTTGTATGAACAATCCCCTAGAGATCAGAATTCTCTGGCGCTTTCCCAGCTACCTGGCGCAAGACGAAGACTTTCAGACCAGGCTAAGGGGATGGTGGTTGGAATATTACTCTGTGGGATGCAGTTAATTCTCCCAAACACTATGGGATGCAGGCAAGGCAGTCCTTAGGGGGCGACTCATTTCCATATATTACGGACTTTGAAACGCAAAATTCTTGACAAATTGAGAACACAGCGAGTGAGATAGGATACCTCTCGGATAATCACAGAGAAGCGTTCTGCGCGTAGAGCAGAGCCCGTTCCACACACACTACATCCAAAAATCATCGGCGACACCCCTTAGTGTGAGTAAGAGAGTGCAAAACAGTGCAGCGAGCAGACTGACAAATCAGACTCAATCCGCACCGCGCGCAACACACAAACAATAAGCGCAAGCGCAGCGCATCAGCGCAAGACAGAACAACGCAATCGAACAAGATGCCACTTGTTTCAAGTACAGCAACCTCGAGCCGCCAATCCGACCCAATACTCACAACCACGAACCCCCCCTCGCTGCGCGCGCGGCCGTCAAAGCCTCGCCAAGAGTCGATAAACAACAAATATCACAACCGTAGCAGAAAGCACGATGAGATGCGCAGCCAAAAATACCCACCAAGTCATCCCCGTCGTAACGCTAGAGCGCAAGCACACTCCCAAGAGAGTCACACAGACAATCGCACACGCGCCGACGAGCGCGATCCAAAACACAGCGAGCACGAACATAAAATAGAAAGGGAAACGACAGGGATTGTGTGTAATATATATCTCTAAGAAATTTTCCGTGGTTTTACAACACTAATATATCTATCAAGCTCTCTCTATATCTCTCCTGGCTACACACGAAGAAACTGTAGCGCACACAAGCTAGTGGCGAGGAGCAGTGGAGTGCGTGTCTGTGAGAACTCATATATATTATATCTATCTATCTATCATGAGATATTAAGAGAAATGGGATTTGTGTAGTTTATCACACACGCACACAATCTAGCGAAGTTCGCGATGTAATAGCAAGATACACATCACGTGTAGTTGGGGATGAGTGAGAGAGTTGATATGTTAAGTTAATAAAATAATATGAGACGACTTTTATTCGAAATATTAAAGATCGAATACTTTTATCTATTTATATAGATACAATTATTTAGATTTTAAAAGAAGACATATTTTGAGTGAGACACAATTTTGATGCGAGCTCGAGAATCTATCTAGCACACACAGAGATGAATAGTGAGGATTAGTTTCGTGGAGTCTGGTGGTTGATTATTGTTGAGTTGTGAAATTGAAGTTTTTGAAGTTTTTTTTGTAAAAAAATTTGTTGTTTTTTATGTGGTGTTTTTAGTATTTGGTGTAATGTTGTTGGATAGTAAAATTTAATTGGAGTGATATTTGGAGAGTTTATTTTATTTTTGATCGAGTGTAAAAGAGTATTTTAATTAATAGAAAGTTTAAGAATATCAATAAATTTTTTGATAAATATAATATGTTTGTATTTTATGGATAGGTGAATTTATAGAAGTTTTAATGTGTAAGGTTTAAGAGTATAAGGTTGATATTTGAAAATTATTGAGAAATGGGAGATATTAAGGGGAATGTATTTATAATTTTAAAAGAGAAAGTATGGTTAGAGTTAAGAATGGTGTAGGAATGATTGGTAAGGAAGGTTTAATTTTTGTTTTAAATTTGAAAGTGTTAGATGTTGTTGTTGATTAAATTTATTTAATTTTAAATAATAATATTTTTATTATTAAATTTGGTTTTGTATATATTTGATAGAGGGTGATATTAAAATAATTTAAAAATAATCCAATTTTATCAATAGTTTTGGATAAAGAATTTAATAATATTAAAATTAGATTACCCCCGCAAATCCACTATAATAAAGAATTGAAATGGTCAAAATTACCTTTGTCCCTACTAGCTGTGCCTCCTCATTCGCAGATCTTCCCAAAACTATTGATCCACTTCAAACAATCCCACTTTTAAAGCTTACATATCAACATACTAAACTCACCTTTGTTTAAATTTAAATTCCTCAAAAAAGCCCCAGATACAATTACGCAAACTTATGCCTGCCAAAGCCCTACGGAGGAGTAAACTTTCCGGATGTACGCACTTACAACCTGG
This sequence comes from Phyllomedusa bahiana, assembly GCA_025379985.1. Classification (NCBI taxonomy): domain Eukaryota; kingdom Metazoa; phylum Chordata; class Amphibia; order Anura; family Hylidae; genus Phyllomedusa; species Phyllomedusa bahiana. The sequence goes on along the minus strand of JAODAL010008225.1, from coordinate 86,194 downwards.
CGTGTCTCGTGCGCCACTGCATAGACTGGATCCGGGGTACAGAATTTTATTCCAATACAGCCTTAGAGGCTGAAGTGGCGCTCCATGGTCTCCGGCGGCACTTTTACACACCAATTTTTGCTAAAATCCCGCTCCAGATAAGAGGGAGTTTGCTGTTCAGAGACACGATAGCATCTGGAAAAGTATAGCCGTAAACTGTGGAAAACTACCCTGGATTGATCACAAATATAATGCCAACCTTGGGGTCATCCAAGATTCCCCAGGATTAGAAAAACAGTCAATTCCGGGTGTGTAAGAGAAGGGAGTCCAGAATGTTGGACCAACTATTATGAAACATCGTCCAGGTCAATCTTTCTTTCGAGCGTTTAGAACGCTCCTGATATTCCGCCCAACGCAATTTCCTGAGCTACGGCAACTCTCGAGTTTTTTCTAAAAGTATGCTAAAGCTAACAAAAGAATCTAGAATAAAGCCTGGATGGGTTCCTGACAAGTTCTGGAGTAAACACCCACTGACCTGCTCTATATAACTACTACAGAACCTATGTCTAAGTCGCGGAATTCGTTATTTAAATACTGAGAAAGTGTTATGGACATCCCGGACATAACAGTCAAAGGTCCTGGATGGCTGGAGTCAAGGTGAACAGTTCTAACTTGTGAAAATGGAAAGAACCCAATTCGGTTCATCCACAAGGCATAATATAGGGTTCAATATCCCCCATACTCCGTATCCCGGATAGATTGACTGCCTGTCCCAAAATGCTCTGCAAGGGAACACATGATTTCACGGAGAAGCTGACACAAATGTTTGGATTACTAGAGGGAACAGGAGGCGTAAAATTAGAACTTCAACCCGAAGTGGTACTATTTACATCCACAATATTCCCCCCAGCGTGAGTTTATACTTGCTTTATACATATAAGTTCTTGATAGATCTAAGAGGCTGTTTCCTGAAAAAATGGCGTGATGGCAAGTGTACCCTCCCCGGCTTGTGGTTGAATCATCAAAGAATTAAATGTATATGGAAATAATAATTGCAGAACGCATGAAAGACGCACAGTCTGACAAATTTTTTTGCACAATGCAAACTTTTCATTGACAAAGTTCCATGTCTGACTCAAAATCTCTATAGTATGGAGCCCATTACCTACTTCTGGTTGGTACCTGATGGCAGATTTCGTGCCCCCCCTCCCACCCCAACCCCTCCCCAACCGCACGCTGGGAGCTTAAGTAAATGCGGACTCGCTCCCCTCACAGATAACCCGACATAGAAGCCCTGACAGTGGGTGGTATAATAGTCTACTACCACAAAGAAAATCCTCTGCATACGCGAAACCCAACCCTACACTCCCCTTCACTAAGAGCACAGCACAACACAACTACTCTACTGGTGTAATTTTTAGAGCCTGAATAGTGGAAAGGGCCGGTCGGGTTGACGTCTCTCTTTTTTCTTCCCCATTTACATGAAGTGTCTTTAAAGCTTCCGGAACTATCTTGTTTAGTTTAATTTTAGATATTTATTGTTTATTAATAATATATTCCATTGTGGCCTATTTTTGGGTTTTTAATTTGCATTGCGGTGCGACCCTTGCAGCCCTGAGAGCCATCAATACCTTGCTTTCCGAACGGGTTGGGAGCAAATAATAGGGGCTTATTCTCCCATAACATCAGAGCCCTCGGTGGAATGCAGCAAACCGACACTCGTAGCCTAATTTGAGCAAGCAAGGAATATGGGTTGGAGAAAGAAATGGTGAGAAAGAAACTTAAGACTTAAGACTCCTGTCACTCCCCTTATCAGCTCTCACACAACCGTCCTCCAAGACTTCTCGCCGTGCTTCACCCACACTCTGGAACTCACCCCCAACACATCAACTCTCCTCCACTTTTCACAGCTTCAAAAAGCACCTAAAACCCATATCTCAGCTGCCTACAACCTTCACTAACTTGTCACTACTACCACTCACAGACCAGTCTGCCCCTCACCTCCTGTCTCTTTCCCCTCCTTGTAAGATGTAAGCCCCGCGTAGGGTCAGGCCGTCTTAACAGCATTATGGGCCCCCTGGTCAGAGCTGTTTACTGGGCCCCCAACCATATTTAAATCAATACAATCTAATAATATGAACTGTTTCTGTTGCACATAGCAACCAAGCAAGATCGATACCCAATCATAGCATGCTTTTAATTTTTTCAAGCATTAAATAAAATGAAAGCTTGAGCTCAGATTGTTGCTTATGATGTCCTGATTGGTTTGCTAACAAAAACAACATTAGACCATTTTGATAAAATAAGGCCCACTATGCTTACCCCTAAAATCAATGACGCGCTGTTATAGACTTGCTTTATTGCGGAGAATTGTATTTTTGGTGGATAATTTGATTTACATTTAAACAACTGCATATATCTATTAAAAAAAAATGTCAGCACGATCAGAAAAAAGCCTCTGATCACCGCCATTTAACCCTTTGATTGCTGAGGTCCAGGGACTGCATAATCAAAGGGGATTCCGGGCTCCATCGGGTAAACGGGACTCCTGTTGAACCCGATGGAGCCAAAGGGGTTTATCTATGCAGTCACCCCTGGGGCCCTAGAGAAGTCCAGTGTGTCTGTAAGCCTGCTGTCAGTGCGCGGTGGGTGCTACCCCAAACAACAGCCTATTTCATACTGATACATAGTGTAATGTATTATCATACAAAATATAATTATTTGCATACAGGAGTGTGCTAAAACATTATGAAGTGTAAAAAAAAAGAAAAGAAAAAGTGTAAAATAATTATCCCTCAATGGGAATAAAAAAAACCTATAAAAACAAAGTGTAGAAAAAAATAAAAATACTTTTTTAAATTAAAAAATTATTGTGCATATATTACACCAAAAAATTCCGAACCCTATTAGGTAAAATAAACATGTAGATTAAACAGGTTATTTATTGTGAAATGGTATAAAAATTTAATGTAAAAAAATGCAAAAAACACTTTTATGTTCCGGTGCAAACATGTTTTAAAAAAAAATTATGCAATTTTTTTATATGAAAACGACTCACCAAAAAATAAAATTTCCCCCAGATAAAACAATTCCTCATAAAATCTGGCTATAGAAAAATAAAAGTTGTGACTGTTTAAATGCAGGGAGGCAAAAATATAAAATGTAGTTGTGTCATTAAAGGGGTTGTCTCACTACATTGATTCCTCTTCCCTCAGTCCTTTTTTTTTGGCTTCACTTTGAATTCAGGGGCATTTTTAAACTGGCTTCTACTAGGCTGCATTAGAAGCCAAAGGGCTGTAGCTATAGCAACAGCGCTGGCAGCCTATCATGGTGATCCACAGGTCTGTAGCTATAGCAACAGCGCTGGCAGCCCATCATGAGAGATCACAAGGTCTGTAGCTATTTGTGACCAGTGCTGGCAGCCTATAGGAGAGATCACATAGGTCTGTAGCTATAGCAACAGTGTGGCAGCCTATCAGGAGAGATCACACGGTCTGTAGCTATTAGTAACCAGTGCTGGCAGCCTATCAGGAGAGATCCCCACAGGTCTGTAGTTATAGCAACCAGTGCTGGCAGCCTATCAGGAGAGATCACACAGGTCTGTAGCTGTATTGACCGTGCTGGCAGCCTATCAGGAGAGATCACACCAGGTCTGTAGCTATAGCGCCAGTGTGGCAGCCTATCAGGAGAGATAGAACAGGGGCTGTAGCTTTAGCGACCTGGGAGCTGATGCAGCCCATACAAGAGGGGATATTAGGAATAGGTTAGGACACTATTAATGGACATATTTGCAAGTGACTTGTCTTTGCAAGATCTTTACAATAAAAAAGCAAATTCATGTTAATGAGACAACCCTTTAAGGCATTTTTTAGGCACCAGGGGCTTAATGGGTCAAAAGTCATTTTTCTTTACTAAATAAAGTTTTTTTTTATTGGGGGGTAACTGGTTTTGTGCATTTTTTTTCTTTTTAATTGTTCATTTACTTTATTTTTTTAAATCCCAATCTGTGATTAGGATTTTGTGGGATCTCATTTGGGGACAGGACGGCTGAGCACATGCTGCATCATATAACCGCTTTATGTGATCAGCCCCCCTGTGCTCCATGCTGCAGTCTATATAACTATAAGTACTGTGTGGCGTGGGGCCAGGATGAAGTTGTTACATGATGCGCATGTGATTTGCCATCCCGACCCGTTTCTCTACGTTAGAGCCTGTACCTTCTTTGCTGTGCTGAGCTGGGTCCAGTCCCCGAGGACTCTGCTGCAGTTTGTAGTCAGTGACTGTGGCCACAGCGAGGTGACCGGAGACACCCCGGGGGGTGAGGGGGGGGAGACGTCATGAGGGGGAGCAGGAGGGCAAACAAGAAGATTGAGTTTACATTTCCCGGCGGGGGAGGAGACTGACAGGGAGGGGGGGACATTTCTGAGCCCTACTCTCATATCAGCTCCTGAGTTACTGCCGCGCAGCAGGACAGGAATTAAGGCAAAGGACACAGCAGCCTCTGCTGTTTTTAAATGACAGGCGACATGCCTCTGTTTTTACTGACTCCTGGCAGGGCCCTGATCTCAGGGGGCCCCCGGGCAGTGGCCTACTGGCCATATGGGGGGAGACGGGCCTGGGTAGGGTCATCCCCTCCCTCTGTCGTGCCAATTGTCATTATCCTTATCACTGTACTCGTTTGACTTATGTAATGTATGAAAACCCCCTCGAATGTACAGCGCCCTGGAATCAAGGGTTTTGTTTTTAAAATAAATAATAATAATAATAATAATAAAGAGATGTACCCAATAATTTACTCACCCTGAGAATCCCTAATGTAGAGGGTTCTTACTATGCATAGAAGAGAGACTTCATCTGGCTACTGAGACTTTGACAAGCTGTGCATTGGGCTGGCAGGGGCGGACGGTTTTGGGGGACAATTTTCCCTCTTTGGTCTTCTTGTAACATTTGAAATTTTGTTGAATTATCAGAGGAAGAGAAATGAGTATTTTTCACGCATGCAGTGCTGTAACTTTGCTTACATCTGTTTCAAATGTTGGAAAATGAATAAATTGTGTTTGAAGAAAAAAAAAAAAAAAAAAAATAATATGCCAAGTGGATGGATTAGACAAATGTGAAACAGAGTAGGTCAGAGAGTGCAGCAAACGGAGTTTGAAAAAATATTTTCTTTATGCCCTTTTCCTTGTGACTTCAAAGACTTGAAACTATTAGTATTGTTCGCCTGTTCCAGATTCAATGTTTTTGTTAAACTTTAGGGGTTGTCCAGAGAAAAACTATTGATGGCCGATCCCGCAACCGCACCGATCAGCTGTACCAAAGCGACACACGCTGCACAGGTTGGTGCGGTGCTGTAAGGCGGCACTGTAGGGCAGTATTATTCACTGTGAGTGAGGGCTGCGCCGCAGTACCCTGAGCCGATCGCCACACAGGAGATGCGACGCGCTTCGGATTCACTTCCCCCCTGGACTACTACTGGAAGCGCCCGACCGATCCCGAATTGATGTCCTGTCAGTTAATTTTGTCGGGATAACCCCTTTAACCGAACAACTGAAAAAATGATCAGCACATTTTTTTTAAGTTTTTGCCTCCTTGCGTTTCAACAGTTGTAACTTTTTTATTTTTTCAATGTCGCAGCTGTGTGAGGCCTCGTTTTATTCAGGACGAGTTGTAATTTATGGGGGACTAGTTTAAGTTCACTTATAAATTATTGCAGAATGTTTAAAAAAATTTTAATTATTTTTTTTTTTTTTTAAAAAATTCAAATTTAACACATAATAAATAGTTCGATTAATTCTACACGTTATTACGGTCGTGTAGATACCTAATGTGTGCAGGTTTTTTGTGTGTGTGTGTGTAATACATGCACAATTATTTTTTATTATTACTTCTCCTGTGCTTCACCCACACTCTGGAACTCACTGCCCCAAGACATAGACTCTCTCACTTTTACCAGCTTCAAAAGCAACCTGGAAAAACCCATTTCTTCAGGCTTGCTATAAAACCCACACTAACCTTGTTGTCCACTACTTTCCACGACATGTCTGCCCTCACCTCCTGTTCTTTCCCCCTCCCTTTTGTTGTAAGCCCTCACGGGGTAGGGTTCTCTCTCCCTCTGTGTGCCAATTGTCATTTTCCTTATCACTGTACTCGTTTGACTTATGTAATGTATATAACCCCCCTCGAATGTACAGCGCCCTGGAATCAATGGCGCTTTAAATAATATTTATTTTGACACTTTTTTGTTTTTTACATCCCTGAAATGGATAACTGTTTTACTTTTATTATTATTATTTTTTTACACTTAGTAATGTATCAGCATATTCATATATGCTAATACATTATAATATGTGTCAGTCTGACACAGGCAGTGATCAGGACAGCACACGTCCGCCTGGGCAACTGGCTTATTACCACGACCCCTCTGAGGCTACTCTAGGTCCCCAGGGCTGACTGTGCAGCCATTCCCCGGGCTCTGTATGGTCAACGGGTGTTCCGAAAACCCCACAGAGCAGGGAAACCCATTTATTAAGATGCGGTCACGCACAGCGGCCAAACAAGGGTAAAAGCAACAGGGAGCAGAGGGTGCCCCAAACCCTGATGTCTGCGGCAATGTCAAAAGACAGTGGGCGGTTGTTAAGGGGTTAAGTTTGTTTCCATATGAAAAGGTTCATCTTTCTATCTGCTGAGAAGAAAATACTTCAATTGTAACTTTTTTTTAAAGTAAATATTCAGATCGGCCCGTGACTGTCCAAATTTTTACTTTTGCCCCACTGATTGTTTGAGTTGGGCACCCCTGGCCTACGCGATGTCCAGGACGTACCTGTACCCTGTTTCCCCGAAACTAAGACATCCCCCGAAAATAAGACCTAGTGCATTTTTTTTTATGCAATCCAGAGTTTGGCTGCTTATGCTGATGTTTGTGATGAAATCACTACAGTATATTAATACATGTTGATTTTTTGTTCAACAATAAATGTAAATTCTTGTTTTTAAAAAATAACACATCCCGTAAAAATAAGTCTTAGCTCGTCTTTAGGAGAAAAAATTAAAGGGGTTTTGCCATAAAGTAGAATTGATGTGAGAAACTTTCAAATTAAATAATAAACATTTTCACCATTTATCATCATTAAAAATTTTGCACCGTTTTTGTTTTAGCTGCTCCTTTAGTGATCCATCGTTTACAACTCGTCTCCAGGGGATACGACCAGGGCTGAGAGCTCCTCACTCCTGGTCGCACATGCTCAGACATCACCTCTTCTCTCAGGCAGCTACTGAGTGTTCAAACCCCAGGTGCTGTCATTCTACTCCCGTCCTCTGTATTCCTTAGTAATTAGTCAAAGTGCAAATAAATAAAAAAAGAAACCTCAATCAGGTCTGTGCATTGATAAAGAGAAAAAAACAAACAACATGGGTTTGATTCCTGCAGGGATTTGAAACAAGGACCCTTGTGCTGTGAGGCAAAAACTTTACCTCTGAGCTACAGTGTAGCTACTCACAGGTTCATACATAAACAGACCTTTTTTTGACTACAGAGAGGAAAGGCCTGGCGATGTCGTCCTGCTGGGTCACATGATCTGTAATTCAAACAAATCACACACACCCCCTTCTGAGCACACAGAGCTGAAGAGCTGGATACAGGAGGTATGAAATGACATCGTGGCAAAACCCCTTTAATATAAGACACTGTCTTATTATCGGGGAAACAGGGTACGTCCATATGCGGACAGATTCTTCCGCCCAGAATATACAGGTAAGTCCAATGTCGATAAAGGGTTAATGGCATCATATAAATGATGACTTCCCTGTCTTCTGCAAGTTGATATGATTTTTGGCGATACCAAATATTAAGGGTTTTCATTATGTTTCATTACTGTAAAAAAAATAAAAAATTCTAACTATTTTTATTGCTACCATTTTGGAAAAGATGCAACTAATTGATCACTTTTTATTCCAATTTTTAGGGGGCAGGAAATGACCAAACAAGTCAGGAAAAAGCTTAACTCAAGATGGTTTGCAAAGCTGCTTCTTATTAGATGCATTGAGATAACAAAAATAAATGGCTCTGAAGATGGACACCTCCTATAGGGACTAGAAGATGCTTTATTTTTAAAGAATACAAAAATTGGTTGCAGTTTACACACCTTGCAAAGGATTTCATCAAGTAATGTGCGCATGTCTTTGGGATTGAGGGCCACTCGTAGGATGTGGCACTACACACTCCCACTTTTCACATTTTCATCAGAAAGGAGTATGTATGTTAAAACTAATAAAATCTGGAAAAAAAAATTTAATTTTATTTTGGCGGTAGTAGGCAATTAAAAATGACACCTAAAATACCATAAACCGCAGCAGAAGTGACAGTGTGCCCTGCCGTTCAGAAGTTCTCTCTGTCTATAGTCTTACTATTACAAATAGCAGGTAATGACATGATTGCTCTATTATTCTCTCGATAGGGAAAGATAAAATTAGACCAAACTACTCCGGAATTAGGCAATGCCCAACAATACATAAAGGAAACTGTTAATATCAACAATTACTGGATAATTGTGAAGCACGGTTCCCCAGTGCAGAGAAAGATTACCCTATTTTCCTCTCATGTATTGCTTCTAATCTAGTACAATTTTGTCTATCCTTTCTGTCATTTCCTACTATTTGTAACGAGACTATGTAGAGAAAAGTAGCAGCTAAAGTAAAGGGAGATTAACCTGCCTTTTGATACAGAAGTTCTCTCTGTATAGTCTTTTTACAAATAGCAGATAATGACATTGATTGCTCTACTGTTCTCTTGAGAGCGATAGATAAAGTTTGACTAGACCACTAGGTCATTAGGCAATGCTCAACAAAAAGTAGTTGCACTTAGGTAGCATCACTGGTACTCCAGTGGTAATGTATTTGGGCAGGACACCAGTAATACAATGGCTATTATTATTAACATCATGTATATCAGCACTGCTGTGGTCATTTTAAGTAATGCTGTGTGTATTTGATATGGTCCTGCTATACATTTTTTGTATTGAGTTACATCATTCATTTTTTTTTGGGGCTGCTTATATATCTAACCTGCTAGAGGAAAAAAATTCTAGCCCCGTTTTTTGACCCTGATGAATCCCAGTTTCTGGGGAAGAAACGCTTTGGTCTTTTGTCCATATTGGGGGTATGAATATTTTTGTTACGATTATTGATTGCATATTTATGTGCATATCTATAGATAGCCTGTCTTTTTTTTTTTGTGGGAGGGGGGGGGGGGGTGTTTGTACACATATGGAATTGGTGGTCTTTATTAATGATAGGGTGTACTAGGGTATTTTGTGAGTAGGTTAGGTTCCGGTTGGGGTCGTCCTTATTGGGATGGGGTCCCCTTTAATTGGGATATGTAGGGTTTTAGTTTAGGATATAGGGTAAGTGTAGGGTAGTGTAGTTTGTTGATATTTTAATGATATTTTCAATTACTGGATAATTGCAGAGAACATCTCCTCAATGCAGAAAAAGATTACCCTATTTTTCTCTCATGTATTGCTTCTAATCTAGTATAATTTTATCTATCCCTGTGGAGAGTAAAGCAGAGGTATTCTGTCATTTCCTACTATTTGTAATGAGACTAAGTAGAGACAGGTAGCAGCTAAAGTAAAGCGAGATTAACCAACCTAGTGATACAAAAGTTCTCTATATAGTCTTTTTACAAATAGCAGATAATGTCATTGATTGCTCTAATGTTCTCTAGAGAGGGATGGATACAATTAGACTAGACCATTAGGTCATAAGGCAATGCTCAATAATACATAAAAGAGAAGTGTAAATATTATCAGCAGTTACTGGATAATTGCAAACAACTTCTCCCCAATACAGAAAACGATTACCCTATTTTCCTTTCATGTATTGCTCCTAATCTAGTATAATTGTATCTATTTCTGTAGAGAGAAAAGTAGAGCAATTCTGTCATTTCCTACTATTTGTAATGAGACTAAGTAGAGACAGGTAGCAGCTAAAGTAAAGCGAGATTAACCAACCTAGTGATACAAAAGTTCTCTCTCTGTATAGTCTTTTTTACAAATAGCAGATAATGACATTGATTGCTCTACTGTTCTCTTGAGGGGGGATAGAGAAAATTAGACTAGACCACTAGGTCATTAGGCGATGCTCCACAATACCTGAAAGAGAAGTGTAAAGATTAGTGTAAAAAAACAGCAAGTGTAGAAAAAGTTTATGCTATTTTCCTTTTATGTATAGTAGAATCTTATCTAACCAAGTGGAGAAAACAGTGGAGCGATCATTGTCATTTCCTACTATTTGTAATTGGACAATGCAGAGATAGCCCCTCCCAAGTGTCACATTCATAACCGTTAACATCAGCGTGGTCTGTGTGCTTGATGACTTGTACGGGTACCTGACGTGGCTGATGCATAGAGCTCTCCTTGACGTCTCCAGCATAGATGGCGGCTATTGTTTCTGCTCAGCGTGAATCGACTTTTCTCACTGGACAGCTCTGAAGAGCGCTGGTCCCTCGTCTAGTATAGAGTCTCCCTGGCCCATGCAAGACAATGGTGCCTGTTGGTGTGGTCAGGTCGTCAAGCACACAGACCATGGTGATGTAACTGGTTACAAATGGTCTGACGTGACACTTAAACCTGCCTGGAGTTGTGCGGCATTCATCATCCGGCTCCACAGGACACTGGTTACAATGAAGTGATTGGTTACAATGTGTGATGGAGCCAAAGGACGTCCACCTCTCTACCTTTCTGTGACTCTTCCAGTCTCTCTGTATGTGATATAACCTGCTAATGGCACACACTGACTAAGCTCAGTGGCCACTTCCGTCTGAGAGCCTCCTGCTTGAAGCCTGGCAATGGTGAGGTCCTGCTTATCAACTGCAAAATGTTATCTTGGTCTCATGATGTCACAATGTGCACAGCAGGATGAGGAGGACGGTTTATATACCAATTCACATTGATCCCCTAAATGTATTGGGCGATTCAGGGATCAAACACCTGTTGGGAATATTTCCACTAATCTCCTTGTTAGAGATCAGCAAATTGTGCAAAAAGTCCTGAAACACTGAACAGTTGGGCGTGAGCAGCTCAAGGGGAGAGATGGGGCATTTAGTGCATTTAAAAAAATTTCAAGAAATTTAGGTTCATCCTGAAACTTCAATCCAAAGCCAAATAACCCGAACTTTTTGTACCGGATGTAATTTTTTAATTGGATAGGACTGCTTTTATAAAAAAAAAAAAAAACCCTTCCACTTGCACCCAATAGTATGCGGCCATACACTCATGGCTTAGGAATCAGGACAGAAGGATCAACCTGCACAGGGTCGGTTATCATGGAGTCACATAAGCCTGTGTAAGGTTCTGTCTACACTGCACAGAAAAAAAAGTCAATTTTTTCAGCGTTTTTCGTTTTCTAAAAACGCTGGAAAAACGACTGAAATCATCTCCCATAGACTCTAATGTAAAAACCGTCCTGCTGTGTACATGGAGCTTCTTTTTTCTGCTCGTTTTTCTTACTGCTCGTCTTTTGGAACATGTTCTAAAAAATGCCAGAGCCGGGCACAAAATTTACTACAGGAGTCTATGGAAAGCACCGGACGTCTCTTGTCGCGTTTTTTGGCGCGTTTTAGCAGCGATTTTTCAATGAAAACCCTTCCAGCAGACCCAAGTTACACCTATAATGGCTGGTAACAAAGGTTAATCCTTATCAATTGTATGATGTGTCCATACAATTGTTTGATGTGTCCTTGTCTGTATCATTTGTAATAAAATTATCATGCTTTGGTCGCTAACGATTTTTGCTCAATTCATATTTTTTCCGCTAAAAATAAGTTTTTTTATTGTTTTTTTTTTTTTTTTTACAGATTTTCACGCCAATAGTTATCTCGTTTGTGACGATAAAAATACTTTTTTTTTTTTTTTTACGGATTTAGGCACTAAAATCCTTTTCTTAACTTTATTAGTGCCAAAATATGTTATCTCGTGTCGGACGCTAAAAATACGGGTTTTTTTTTTGTTTTTACAGATTTTGGCTCTAAAATCCTTTACTGAACATATTTTGGTGGTAATAGTGATCTCGCTTCTGATTTAAAAAAAATATTTTTTTTTATGGATTTCGACGCCAAAATCCGTTTTTTGATGGATTTTGGGGCTAAAATACGTATCTTTACAGATTTTGACGCTAATAAAGTGATCTAGCTTTTCACGCAAAAAAATACATTCTTTACGGATTTCAGCGTCAGAATCCGTTTTTTTTTTTACAGATTTTGGTGCTAAAATCCGTATTTTTTATTTTTTTTTTTTTTTTTTTTACAGATTTTGGCACTAATAAAGTTATCTAGCTTTTGACGCAAAAAAATACGTTTTTTACGATTTTTGGCGCAGAATCCCGTTTTTTTACGGATTTTGGTGCTAAACCTGTATCTTTACAGATTTTGGCACTAATAAAGTGATCTCGCTTCTGACACTAAAAATAGTTTTTTTTTTTTCGGAATTTGTGCAATAATGCGTTTTTTTGGATTTTGCCGCTAAAATCCTTTTCTTTACAGATTTTGACGCTAATACAGTTATCTTGCTGTATTGAAAGATAATGTGGGTTTCTGTGGATTTTGGTGCAAGAATCTGGTGCAAATTTAATAAAGTAGTAGCACGCAGCCAGCAAGCACAAAAGGACAATGTGTCTCACATGGCTGCAGTGATCTAAAGGAAGTGACTACTTAACATGTTAGCTCCACTTGTAGGGTGTAGTTTATATCCAATGGCTTAATTTGTACATACATTAAAAAGCAGAGCAAAGACGCTCCAAAAAACGAAAAACGCGCCAAAAAACGGACGTTTTTTCAGCTGCTTTTGACAGAAGGGGACAGAAAACTCAGTTTCATGAACGTTTTTAGTAATTCGTTTTCAGGTCGTTTTTTGTCCTCTGCAGTGTAGACATAGCCTTAGTGCCGTCTACACAAGAAAAATGGCATTAAAACCTACTGCAAATTGGCTTCATTTTAGATGCGTTATAAGAAAAAAAAAGTTGCACTGGTGTACACAATATTTGAAGAGATTTTCCCACCATCGGTGATAGAGACATTTCAGACCCCATCGCAATAACCAATGGAGGTCCTGCAGGTCAGACGCAATCCCCTCTCCCGTGTATAGTGGACTTCATAGAGAACCCTCTCTAGAGCACCAGGGACCAAAAAATGGCACAAACAGCAATTAAAGAAGTGAGGGAGTGGCTTTATTTTACATCCTTCCTTGATCCACAATATAAGCAGCTTCTGTAAGGAAAAACACTTAAAGGGGTGAACCCACCATGCACTGTGATAGTAAGATACGCCATCAAAGTAGGATAGGTGCGGTTCCCACCTCTGTGACCCACACCAATACCAGGAAAGGGCAGGCTGAGAACTGAGAGCAGGTCAGGCTTCCGGACAACTCTCCATTCTGTTCTATGGGAGTTCCGAGTACTGGGGAGCGCTGTGTTCTCCATTCTGTTCTATGGGAGTTCCCAGTACAGGGGAGCGCTGTGTTCTCTCCTTTCTGCTCTACGCGAGTTCCCGGTACAGGGGGGCGCTGTGTTCTCTCCATTCTGCTCTATTGGAGTTCCAGTACAGGGGAGCGCTGTGTTCTCTCCATTCTGCTCTATGGGAGTTCCCAGTACAGGGGATGCGCTGTAGTGTTCTCTCATTCTGTCTATGGGAGTTCCCAGTACAGGGGGAGTGTGTTTTCCATTTGTTCTATGGGAGTTCAGTAAGGGGTGCGCTGTGTTCTCTCCATTCTGTTCTATGGGAGTTCCCAGTACAGGGGAGCGCTGTGTTCTCCATTCTGTTCTATGGGAGTTCCCAGTACAGGGGAGCGCTGTGTTCTCCATTCTCCTCTATGGGAGTTCCCAGTACAGGTGAGCGCTGTGTTCTCTCCATTTGTTCTATAGGAGTTCCAGTAGGTCCTGGTCATTGTTTTATTTACAGGCGCTGTGTTCTTCATTCTGTTCTATAGCAGTTCCAGGTACAGGGGAGCGCTGTGTTCTCCATCCTGATCTATGGGAGTCCCCAGTACAGGTGAGCGCTGTGTTCTTCCATTCTGTTCTATGGGAGTTCCCAGTACAGGGGAGCGCTGTGTTCTCTCCATTCTGTTCTATGGGAGTTCCCAGTACAGGGGAGCGCTGTGTTCTCTCCATTCTGTCCTATGGCAGTCCCCAGTACAATGGAGCGGAATGTTCTATACCCAGAACTCCCATAGAACAGAATGGAGAACACAGCGCTCCCCTGTACTGGGAACTCCCATAGAACAGAATAGAGAACACAGCGCTCCCTGTACTGGGAACTCCCATAGAACAGAATGGAGAGTCGTGTGCAAGCCTGACTGGACATTCATTCTGAACCAACACTTTCAGAGGCCCATTCCCAAAGAAGGTGTAGGTCCCAGAGTTGTGATCCACACCTATCAGACTTTAATGGTGTAATATCCAAGCAAGATGGGAACAACCCTTTAAACATCAGCCATGTTTAAAAAAAAAACACAAACAAAACGAAAACAGTCTTTACAAAAAAAAGAAAAAAGCCAAAAGTTCGGTTTATTTTTTGTTCAAAAACTTTTAGACCTTAAAAAAAATTTGGAAGATCGAATCCAACGAGAACATATACCGTATATATAGCAAACTCAACGCTCCCCGTGGGCTTTCAAACATACATGACCCAAAGCTTAAACAACTGGGTCGCATTTGGGCGGCCTAAATTCTGGAAAGCCTCATCGCCGTCTGTAAGGTCCAACTATAAAACAACCTGAAGGCAGGAAGCAGGCAGGAATACCTATGTGTCAGTCATTACTCGCTTCTGGTCGGGTAGGAGTATAGCAAAGAGTGTGATCTGTGGGGGCAGGAGACCCCGCTATGTGTCAGTACTAGGTCAGATCTAAGCTTTATAACCTCTAGAGAGATCGGAGCGGACGCGGGCAGCAGGATCACCACATCATTCCCCCTCTGTAGTTGAACTTCAGCTTCAGGAGATACTTCAGATTGACTTGGGCGATGTCATAGACAATATATCTAGAAGGGGGAGAGTTAAGGCAAAAAAACAAGCGACAGACGACAATGACGAGCTTCAGAGAGAGGAAAACTTAATAACATACCGTGTGTTACCGGGGTCAAGTTCCTTGCTTGTTGATAGTAACTGGAAAGTGTCTTAGTTACATTAACTAGTTGTCACCTGCCGCAGACTAAGGCTAGGTTCAGACGGCGTAATTGCAGCACGCATTTCGCCACGTATTACGGTAAGGCCGTATTCTCACGGCTTATTACGGCCGTATTTTACGCCGTATTTGGCGCAGACAACAATCCACCTTAGGGGGCGGGACGGGGGCGCCGCCCCCGGCCCCAATAGACAATGCATTGTTTACGGCGCGTCCGCGCCGTAATAATGTGCATGTAAATTTTTCCCCCGCCTGACGGATTTGCCGAGCGGGGAAGGGGAGCGACGGAATCCACTGTTCTCTATGAGAGCAGTGGATTACCGTAATGACCCCGACGGATTTGGCGCCGTATTTGAAGTGCAAATCCGGCGCGGAATACGGCGCCAAATCCGTCGGCAAATAAGCCGTGTGAACGGGGCCTAATTCATAACTCTCAGAGAACTATGAATTACGTCTCGTCTCCCTGTACCTCTAATACACCCGGCATCTTGTGGCATATACAGTACACACCCCAATACGCACCCTTAGGGTATGTCCACATGATGTACTGCGGCGCGTACAGTACATCGAGTGTTTCAGGAGCTCACGGTGATCAGCACGTACTCCCGCGGCGTGGGGTGGCCAGCAGCCAGTCGGCCCCAGTGACATTTATTGCTCGGGGCGTGTATTTGTCGCAAGTTTTTGACATGTCACATACCTCCCCGCTCGTACAATACGATCGTATTGTCCGAGCGGGGAGAGGAGGCGTAATCCATAGTTCTCTATGAGAACTATGGATTACTGCAATTTCGGCCGCATCTCGCCTGTATTGGAGCACAAATACGCGGCAAAATATGCGCCGAGTTCACACAGCGTATTTGCAAATACGGTAAATCAAGAGCTCCCATTGAGTGTTATGATTATTTGCCATTGAGTGGGCGCCGGCCCATAGCGCCTAAGAAATACGCCGTGTGAACATACCCTGATGGTATATGGACACAGCTGATTTTGACGCTGTTTTTCAGAGAGTTTCCGCAGCCACAACAGCATAAAAAAACCTCCAAAACGCCTCCAGTTCATGTTCATCGATTCCTATGTAAGACAACATCATAGTTCACACACTAAGGGCCACATGTATGAACCTGTTTAGGTATACAACTCACTCTTTTATAGGTTACTATGGGCAAAAAAGTGGGTTTTAGACCTAAACAGGTTCACACATGTGGCCCTAAGTTTTTCTGCGCTTCTTTGGACATTGAAAAAGAAGCGTTCTATCAACCCTTGAAGTGTTTTCAACGCTAAAAATCCCTATAGGAATCAGCGGAGAGCTTCAAAACCTCGGCACGGTTTTTGCCCTGGCTATTAATTTGTATGGGCGTTTCAGGAAGAAAACAGTGTTAGAAAACACCTTGTTAAAACCGCATCAAAACCTGATCAAATACAGATATGCAGGAAGCCTCTGAGCCTCCAGCTTTCCAGAAACTACATGGTCTTATTAGACCCAGATTAGCTCTGCAGTTCGTACTGAGGGCGGTATTTAACCTGTAACTGAGGCTAATATATCAGCTACATGGGGGGAAAAATAGAATATAATAATATAATCCATACTGTAATGAGTCTATACAATATATGGGTTTCACTATCTCACTTCAATTATTGATATCCATTATTTTTCAGTGATATTCAAATTTTTTGAGATGCACTAATATATATATTAGTGCATCACAAAAAATTTTAAATATCACTGAAAAGATAATGGATATCAATAATTGAAGTGAGATAGAGAAACCCATTATTGTATTACTCATTACAGTATGGATTACAAGATTTAATATAAGACATCTGTGAGCCCTATAACAAACAAAGATAGTCTGGGAGAACCCCTTTAATTTTCAATGATATTCTCATATATATATATATGCCACAAAAGGTTTTTTTTTTCTCTGACCTTATGGGAGGTACAATATATAAAATAATCAGACTGTTGGAAATGGTGCCAACAAGGCAAATAGGAAAAGCATCATAAAAGGATACTCATTATAGAGCAGACTGGTGTCACTGATATTGGTGGAAGTGCCTTTCCCCAAAGGAACGTCCACACCATCCAGTTGTACAGTAGCAGCAGGATCTGGTGCCCTTTACCCCAAACCTAGAAGAATTAAAAAAAAAAAAAAAAAAAGATTCGATTTTTTTTAAACAGAAGCAGAAATTACTTCCAAAACTTTGAATGTGGCTGCAATAATACTACTACAATACAGTGTATATGGGCAGGACGCACTGGGCCTCATTTACTAAAACGGTCAACAAGTAAAAAGGCCTTTAGTGGCCACAGCAGAGCGGCCACGCCAGGAGGCCAGAGCAAGCCGCCACGCCAGGAGGCCAGAGCAAGCCGCCACGCCAGGAGGGCCCGGCAAGCCGCCACGCCAGGGGCCGAGCAAAGCCCCCCCAGGAGGCCAGAGCAAACCTCCCGCCCGGAGGGCCCGGGAAGCCTCCCGCCAGGAGGGCCCGAGCAACCGCCACGCCAGGAGGCCAGGCAAGCCGCCCCGCCCGGAGGAGCGCCGCCTACCCAAGCCTAGAAGAATAAAAAAAAAAAAAAAAGAAAAAAAAAACAAAACAGGATTCGATTTTTTAAACGGAGCAGATACTTCCAAAACTTGATGTGGCTGCAAAACTACTACAACTACAGTGTTTGGCAGCGCACTGGGCCTCATTTACTAAAACGGTCAACAAGTAAAAAGGCCTTTAGTGGCCACAGCAGAGCGGCCACGCCAGGAGGCCAGAGCAAGCCGCCACGCCAGGAGGCCAGAGCAAGCCGCCACGCCAGGAGGCCAGAGCAAGCCTCCAGCCAGGAGGCCAGAGCAAGCCGCCAGGAGGCCAGAGCAAGCCGCCACGCCAGGAGGCCAGAGCAAGCCGCCACGCCAGGAGGCCAGAGCAAGCCGCCCGCCAGGAGGCCAGAGCAAGCATCCCGCCAGGAGGCCAGAGCAAGTCTCCACCCGAGGCCAGCCTCCATTTCATATAGTGAGCTGGGCTCCGATGGGTTGCTATGGGCGACATGGCCAGTCTTCCTGTTGTACATGTATAAAATAATGGTGTCTATCACCTGTGGGTGCAGCCGTGCACTTACCTTTCACACTGTGTTTTCCCTTAGGTAGTTTTGTTATGTGAGCAGCAGTTTTTAATTCATGCCTGGGAAAGAAGATATGAAGATGAGTGGATTAAAAAAAAAAAGCAAACGTCTGCCTCTGCTATTTCCATTCTGCCTATAAGAACGCGTTCAGACGGGACAAAACATTTTTCACCACAAATATCACAGCGATTCCTGAGTAAAATGCTCTGAAATAGTGTCCAAAACCACCTCACATTATTTTCAACTGGAAAAACTCACAGTGCACACAAAGCGGTTTTTATGCAGCGCAAATTCCCCACTCCCCCAACACTGAAAAAAACGAAATGTCAATTCTTGAGGAGGTTTATTTGTCAAAAAAAGGCCATAGAAATCAGCGGAGGGAAAAGAAAAAACAGTATCTAAGTCAAATCAGAATCTTCACTTTGTTTGGATGCCGATCTGCACCCGAATTCACATCCAAACTGCCTCAAAATGGCTTCCAAACAGCGTCCTAAAAACCACAGCAGAATAGTCGCTGAAAAACCACCGCACGGCTTTAGGAGCACGCCTGAAACGGCTAGCTTACTGTAGAGTAAGCAGCAAAACCCAGATAATAGCTGCTCTAAAAACTATTTGTGGATTTTTTTTCCTGTGCGCCTGCTGCAGCCAATCTGAAGCAGATCCGACCCAAGCAAGCACAGACCAAGTCTGGGTACACACGCTGCGGTTTTGTTGCATCTCTCAACTGCATTAAATATGCATAAATTGAAAATGCACACAATTGTTCAAACCGCCCCCCCCCCCCCCTTTTTTTTTTCTCCCCGAATGTGAGAGTTTTTATAATGTAGAACGACGGTACTTTTTTTCCCATTTAGGCTCACTATGGGCTTCAATGTTTATAGACCCTGATGTGCAACTTCTTTATTACTACCCTGTTTCCCCGAAAATAAGACATTCCCCGAAAAATAAGACCTAGTGCATTTTTTTTTAATGCAA
The DNA here is from genome assembly GCA_025379985.1 of Phyllomedusa bahiana. NCBI lineage: Eukaryota > Metazoa > Chordata > Amphibia > Anura > Hylidae > Phyllomedusa > Phyllomedusa bahiana. The sequence continues at coordinate 66,967 of JAODAL010008225.1, read as the reverse complement.
TTCAGAGTTTGGCTGCTTCTGCTGATGTTTGTGATGAAATCACTACAATATATTAATACAGGCTGATGTTTTGTTCAACAATAAATGTGAATTCTTGTTCATGGAAAAATAAGACGTCCCCTAAAAATAAGTTATAGCTCGTCTTTAGGAGCAAAAATTAATATGTCTTATTTTCTGGGAAACAGGGTATATGTATGGCAGTAAGTGATGATGTTCCATTCCCTTACTACTGCATACATCAGGGGGTCTGCAAAGTCAGCTCTCCAGCTGTTGGGAAACAGCAACTCCCATCATGCATTTATATAATCTATATCAGTGGGCATGATGGGAGATGTAGTTTCCCAAACAGCTGGAGAGCCAATGTTGCAGACCCCCGGCATATATTATAGAAGAGTCGGCTGGCCTGGCGACTAGTCCATACCCTATGCACGCTAGTCATGCGGCTGTCACAGCTATGGTGTAGCCCCCCCCCCCTCCCCAAAGGCATTGATGCACTACATTTGTATAGTGTGATGTTTCGTTCGGGAAGGGCTCCGGACGGCTACTGTACAGACGCACCAGCCGGCCTGCTGACCTGCACTCATGCCCAGCTTCATGCTATTCAATAGACCAGCCGGCTCTTCCATATTGTAGCCACCTGCAGCTCTCCGTGATAGAAACATCACACTATACAAATGTAGTGCAACAATACATTCGGGGAGGGATATGGGCGGCTACACTACAGCAGCGACAGCCCTCCGACTAGTGCACGTGTGCTAGTCAGCAGGCGCATCGCTTGCAGTAGTAAGGGACGACATTTCGACTGGAACGTCACCACTTACTGCCATACACATAGCAGTAACATTCTAGCCCCTAGTGAGCTTTAGGCTATGGTCACACGATGTATTGCGGTACATACAGTACGTGTCACAATACATCTTTCGGGAGCTCGCGCTAATACGCACGCACTGCCACGGCGTGGTTGGTGGGGGTGGGGGGGGGGGGAGCCCTCCGGCCCCATTGACATTCTTTACTCGTATTTGGCGCGAATAATTGACATGTCACTTATCTCCCCGCGCATACGATTGGGGGAGAGGAGGCGTAATCCATAGTTCTCTCGCCCATATTAGAGCGAAATATGCAGCGAAATGCGTGCCGAAATGACGCCTTGTGAACATACCCTTAGGGTATGTTCACACTATGTATTCCTGTGTATATTTTGGCATGTAATTGCGCCAAAGTATGTCCGGCAAATACGGTAAAATCATAGCACTCATTGAGTACTATGCAAAACGCTTGTATTTCCCGGTACATACTGTGTGCCCGGAAAAAGATGTGACATGTCGGGGAATATGAAACTAAATTGGAGGCCGAGCCATTGAAGATGGGGAGGGAAAAAAAGAACCATATTATTATTACCGGCTGTCTTGCAAGGGGTTAAGGACACAGATTCCAAATCCGGGTTGTGCACAAAACATGTTTCTATCAATTATTCGAGTCTTCTATGCGCTTGGAATATGCGACAAATAAGAATTTTTTGAGGTGTATTACACAGCGGATTTTTTCAAAGGAATCCAGCCTCCTGGAGCCGCACACAGGTTATCCCACAGATCCAGTAATTTTACTCACATGTTTCCGAGAGCGACTTCTCCTAGCAGGATGAGACCTATCGGATTACTTGGCATTGTATGACAGTAGTTTGCACTTTTCGATACCATGTCGGCAAAATAGATACCCTTACCGAACATGTAACCGGTCTGTAACAAGAAGCAGAGACAAGACGATAGGTTACTGCCACACAGAGACTTAATATTAGTGCCCTGAAGAAACAGACACCTGACAACTACGTCCTAATACGGCGCATGAATCCCTTGTTGTGGATGGGAACAAAAGTGTTATATGTGTGATCCTTTGTGTCTCCATTTGAATGTATTAGGTAGTATAACACCACGTATGCCTTTGCACACGGCACATAAAACCTGCCTTGCATAACTCTTTTCTCTACTGTGTTTTTAAAATGGCCGCTCCATTTGATGCTTATAGAGATAACTGCTGTTTAATGCAAGATGGCGCCTCCTTCTGGGACTGCACCCAAGGTTCGGACATTTCTGAGCTAAAGGGAGTATGTCCCAAATAAGGATGTAACCAATCACAGACCAACAGCTAGGCCCATGTGATGCTTTAATCATCTGACACAAAGGAGTACAAGACCTGCTATTGCTGATAAGACAAAGTGTATTCAGACCAATGTGGGAGTTTGGTGTGATCTCTTTCTTGGTGTACATTTACATACTACGATAATTTGGAGACCCCACTAGAATGTAGAGCCCCTTTGAGGTTCCATCCATTACACCCATATGACACTATGTATATTTACGGCATGGGGTCAGTAGGTGATGCTCACAGGGTATTTGTTAAATATGTATTTGGGTGCATTTTACATACCGAAAAACAGACCCAAAATGTATTTAACACGTGTAATTTACATTGATTTCCACGTAAAACACATCTTGGCGTTCAGACGATCCGTGTTTTACATACGTTTTTGCATTGCGTAAAACGGATACGTTCAAATAATTGACATATCAATTCTTGATACGTTTTATGCATTAAAAAGCCCATAGAAAGTATAGGGACACACTTTTGCAGTCCAAAAAACGTATTAAAAACAAACCATACTTTGTGATACGTTTTTGGATGCATTTGATACACTACGTTTTACTTATTGCAAAAATGTATCCAAAACACCGTGTGAACCTAACCTTGGCGCCAGTCATTGCATATGTTCGGTCACTTTACATTCCCAAATATTTGATCAAAAAGGCACATGTATACCAGGATGGTACTAATAAAAACAACATTTCAGCTCACAAAAACAAACCCCCTTCCTCAGGTCTAAAAACGGAAGGATTGAAGCACTGGTAGCACAAGTAAAAAAAAAAAATTATAATTTTTGAATAAAAAAATAAAATAAAATAAAAAAGTTCTGGTTTTTTTAAAGTGGAAGAAAAAAAATTAATGCGATGTTAACAATAACCAGTGCAGCGAGAAGGGGTTCACTGAACTCGGAGAGGGCTGTGTGGCTGTGAAAAGTGGAGATATTTCTAACACATGATCTTCCTCTTCTTTCCCCTCCATAGCGTGAACATTTGCAGGGTGTGTACTTACAACAGGAGCTTCAGGAGGAGCGATTCTGAGACCCTGGGACAGGATTCCTGCATAGTTGGTTGTGCGGGACCCGTGCCACAGCAGCTGGCGGTTGTGTAGCTGGCGGAAAGGCTTGTACCGCTGCACCTCGCCTTCTCGCTCAATCTTGAAAATCTTTTATGTAAAACAAAATAAAAAAATAAATTAAAAAAAAACACAGGTAAAAGGGAAAATTACAAAACATATGAGAGCAAAGTGTGAAGAGCTCCCCTGCCTGACACTGCCCCAGAACAGGTGAAGACCCCACTCCATGCCATAGACCTGCTGCGGTCACTCGCCGACCTCGTCCTCTGCTCAGACATATGTTCCAACATTGTATGGAACTAATTTTTAGCTAAATCTATGATAAAAGAAAGACTGTACAGTCTTCTATAGAAATAGTATTAGCATAAAGTACCACCAGTCCAATCACTGCCCATAGAGGCGCCCAGTGCAGTGCCACAAAGTGCTGCCATGAGGAACAGCCGCAAGGTCAGACACCGCCATCAAGGGAGATTTTTTCACGGGCAGCCCAAAATTTTCTAATATATTGGGGGTCGCAAAGGGAAATTGGCCCTTTATGGGGAAAGGGATGGGGAAAACTACAAAGGGAAGCCCTGGCACTTACACCTAGTCAGCTAACAAAACTGCCCAACGCCCCCCACCCCCCCACAAAACTGCAAAAAAACTGCATCTTTAAATCAGACATTCCCCCGTTTTTACATCCGTCCCCTTTTTTAAAAAACGGAAGTTTTTGGAACATGCTGGCATTTTGTAAATTCCTTTTCCCACAGCAAAAAGTAGTTTGTGGAAAAAACAATTTTTCCACCCATCCCCACATCAGAAAACTTTAAGGGAAACCCTTCACAAAAAAAAATTTTAAAAAACCCTTTCCCCGTGCACTATCCAAAACAAAAAGGGAAAAAACCCAAAAAAAACTTTATTGGGGGTTTTCTTTTTAAAAAATATACCTTTTCCGACTTAAAATAAAAAATTTGATTTTAACAAATCTACACCCAATTTATTTCTTTCTTAACCTGGGGACCGCCTGTACAGCAAATTTAGCTTTTTATTTGCGTCTTTCCCCTCCCTCATCACTTTTCCCCTTTAAAATTTGTGAAATGAACCCAAAACAGAGGAAAAAAAAAATAAAATCCCTTTAAATCCTTTTTGAAACCCCCTTTGAAATTTTTGGCCCTTACACCACTCTGAAATGATATGATGCCTGCACCCTCTCCCCCCGAAAGAGGCAAAGCACTGCCCCTCACCCCCCCCCCCCCCCAAAGACGAGGGTTCTCTCTCCCCCCCCCCTTTCCCCCCAAAAAGTGACGAACGCTCCCGGCCCCCCAAAAAGGGGCGACGAACTTCTTTTTCTCCGGCCCCCCACCCCCTGAAAAAAGGCCACCCCACTGCAACCCCTGAAAAAAAGATTACACCATAAACCCCTAAAACAATTTTTCACACCTAAACAAACTTAATTAAATTATATTGCACATGGTTTCCCCTGAAATGAACTATAACGCAAAACTAAAAACCCCTGAAAATAATTATTTTTAAAACAATTTACTCCCCCCAAAAAAAAAAAAAATTAACCCCATCATTGGTCTGGAGGTGGTTAATTTACAATTTTGTGGTGGAATTTTGAAGCGGGGGGGGGTTTAATGTAAATTTAAAACCCGAGTGGAGAGCAGTGAAACCGTTAATGCTGCATCCCTGGTGGTCTAGAGCAGAGGGGTTGATGTATAAGTCTCTGGTGAAGGACAGTGGAGGGGTTAATATAACAATTCCCTGGGGGCTACAGCTTGGGGGATTAATAACAGTCCTAGATGGATTAGAGCAGGAGGGGTTAAATTTAAAATCCCGGGGGAGATCATAGAAGGTTAAGCGGTAAAACCGCTGATCTTGAGCACTGGAGGTTTAAAGGTACCTACCTGGGGCCCATGTATCAAAACGCTGGGTCAAAAATTTCATTTTTGTTGCCCATAGCAACCATCAGAGCACCCCTTTAATTTTTATATGCCTAAAAAAACAAAGGGGTGCCCTTGGGCTATGGGAAACAAAAGTTTTAACCCTAACCTTTTTTCATACTTGGGCCCTGGTTTTTTTGATAAAATATTCACCTCCTAGGCTCAAGCCTTACTTTCCTTTTCCTCCCACATGATCAAGAGAGGTACAGAGGGGACTGTGCACATGTACTGTAGGGCTGTGTTGTAAAAAGGGAAAAAAAAAGGGTTTATTGGATCCTTTTGTCTCTTTTTTAAATTATTAGTTTAATACCTCAATACTTTATATAACAAAAAGGGCACAACTTATAATACACATGTAAAAGCTGTATTTTAATACCTTTTTTTAATGGTTAAAAAAAAGGCTGCCTTGTATTTTTGTATAATCTCGTGTTTAATCCAAGATGGGGCCCTACAAAGTTACCCCTGTGTTCAGACATTTCCTGAAGCTGTGAGGGAGGGGGCCATAGATAAGGACTGCCAATAGACCCTCACAGCCACACATTGATGCCTTCTTATCACTCATTTCAAAAGGGTAAAAAAAAAAACCACCTTTTGTGAAAAAATCAAAGCACTTTCAAGCAGCAAGGCATTTTGTGATGTTTTTTTCTCGGCACCTTTTGTTTTTTTTAAGAAAAATTTTAACCCCCCACAAGGGACAGAATAGCCCTTTTGAGGCTACTTTCTATTACAAGGCGCCCAACGGGGGCATGGGTTAATCTGATTTATTAACCGAAAACTGAACTGGGGGAGCTTCTACTGCGGACGCGGTTTTGAGATAAAGCGCCATCACTCTTCTGAAAATCTGTCCGGGGAAAGTAATTTTTTTATATTTGCTTGTCCGGGCAATTGTTTGTCAGGGGGGCTTTACAGTTTCATTCGGTTAATTTTTAGATCACGCTGACGGCAAGAGTGGGCCCATGCTATTGAACCTATGCCCTGTCAAATTAACCCCTTTGTGGGGTTATTTTCGTTTATGGGATTGAATGTTTTGAAACTATTAAAACAAAGCGGGGAAAGCAAGGTTTTTAATCACTGGGGAATCACCGGACCGAAAGCCCTAGGGGCCTCAGTTTTTTTATAGAACTCCCGATGGGAAGTAACACGGAATTTCCCCTGTCCCTCGCGAGTAGGAGGCGGGCAGCTGGTTTGGGAAAAAAAAATCATTTTGTGAAAATTTTGAATTCATTTGATGGGGGAAATCAAAATTTCAAGCTTTCCTTAAAAAGAGGAAAGCCTGACACACGGAAATAAAATCGGTTTTCAAACACGTTCGATACAGTCTTCGAGTTTTGTCGGGGTGTGTTTTGGGGGTCCTGAAGTGTAAACATTGTTTGTAAAACAAGAAACAAAAATTTTGGTAGTGATTTATGCACAGCGCCACTCGGGTTTTAATAAAGGGATGTTAGAGAAAGTCCATTTTTGATGGAAGAAGTAATGAAGTATCTAAGAATTTGCAAGTAGCTGAAGGTGATTTAAGACCTCAGAAAGATTTGGATAAGAAATGGAAAATGTCTAGGTTGATACAAAAGAAGTAATTGAAGTTTTGGGAATGTTTTTTGATGGCAAAATCCGGTTACAGTTTTAAACAAATAAAGCATAAAGAAGGGGGGGCCCGGGGGGCAGCCCCTAGTGATCAACCCCCAGGAAATTTTTGAAACAAAGGGAAAGTGTGAATACTGTGCTGACCCCCTGTAAGGGGGAGAGAAAAGTCGGGGTGTAGACAAATGCTCAACAATGGGGGAACCACGCCCCAAAACAGCCCACCTTGACACAAGCCCCCCTGCCCCTGAACCACCCCTACGCTCCACCCTGCCCATACACCCAACACCAACCCTTTAGGCCACGCCCCCCCCTTTCATGTTACTTCCTACCCACCCGCCACTGCTCCATTGGGAATCACACCTCTTCCTTCTTTAATGCCCCCCCTTCCGGGGTTACCATTTCTATTTCCGGGACCAAGATGGGGTACACAGCATTTGTAGTCCAACAGGATCAGAAGGGGATAAATGGCACCGGCCCAGCCAGCCTACAGGGAGAACCTTATGGTACTGGAGAAAGATACATGGGAGCAGGCCTAACACATAGGATGACAAGATAGGGGGAAGAAGAGGGGATGAGCCATAGGACAAGCCAAGCAAATATTGGCTTGCTGCTGCGGGGGGCACACCACTGCCCCACTCCACAACCCCGGAAAGACACTGGAGGAGCAGTCACTGACCAGTGGAGAGGGCCAGAATTGACTAGGGCAGCCCCCGATCTTACGGGGTCTCACGAAAGGGGGGGGGGGAGCGAAGGCCCAAAATAATGTAACTTTCCCACCAGTAAAGTGTCTGTCTTAACAAGTGAAATTACGACCTGAGAAAACCTACCCCTTTAACGGGAAAATTAGCGCAGATAAGCAAAAAACACCACACTTACAAAATTTTGGGTCCTTGTTAGGGGGTTAAAGCGGGGGTCAGGGGGGCTCATTGTGCCAAACCCCTCATCAAGCCGCCAGATTGGATGGGGTCCCCTTTTCCTCCAAGAAAATGTTGTGAACACTAAAACAATGGGCTGGGGACGATTTTCAGATCAACTTGACACTGACAGATTTTCCTCAGGTAAAGGGGAAACAGTGGAGAAAATCATGCACATATAACTCAATTTCTCTGATTTAGGATTTCTTCCTTTGAGAACCACATGCCGAATCTGCCAGTGCCCTTTGGATGGCCTGCGGGAACCCATGAGGAAGCAGTTTAAGAGGGTTCGGCCTGAGTACAAACCAACCAACTGGTCGTGCTTCTAGCTACACAAGCTGGGAAGCAATTTTCCCTGGGGGACATGTGGATCAAGTCTGCTCCGGGGATGGGGGGCCGCCGCATATGGGGACTCGGGAGCCACAAGCCAAGACCACCGCTTACTTGCTTGAACGAAACAGAGCAGGACACTGGCCCCCCGCAAAACAAGAGGGGGGAAACACCAAAAGCTAAAAATCGACCCTGCTGCTGATGTCTTCCTATTCCTAAAGCCCGCACCATAGGACGGGGTTTATCCACCTTTGCAAATTCTGGGGTAGCAGTGAAGACAACCCCCTTTTCCCCTTGATGAAACTTGGAGTCCTTCCAGAAGCTGAAGAAAGCTTTGCCGGGCTCCTGCACTAGCACCCCCGGACTACCAAAGACCTTCAAGCCTTTGTATGGGAAAGGGGGAAGGACAGCCCTGGGGGTTCTAGCACAGGCCCTGGAGGCCGAAACAGCCCATTTTTGGAGACTACTCTGCAAGACGGGACCCAGCTGCAAGGGGAGGACCTTCCATTTACGGCTGTAGCTGCACCCAAGTGCTCTGGACAAAAACTATTTTGAGTGGGACACTCCCTCATCTTTCGGGTCCATGTGACTCTCCGCCATTTTTAACCCAACATCTCTCATCACACAGGCGTCTCAGGCTTCATTTCCTCCTCCTGCCGGATAACGTCACTCTCTGCGCTTTTTTGTTCTTCCCCCACCCCCTTTATTCCCTTCTCAAGGGGGGGAAAGAGACAAGAGGAAATCTAAAACCGTGTACTAAAAAAGCATTTGAACCCGAATATGGTTCTTTTTTGATGGAATTTTCCCGATTTGCAGACCGTGCAGGACGATATCACAGGGGGGAGCCTACACATCAACGCAGTGTTGGGGAAACAAAAGCTGCCATTGCATAAGTCACCCCAAAAAACGGCAGCATGACATTTGGCAGAGGGCAAAATGGCCCCCAAAACATGTACGGGGGGGGTGCGTTTTTTTTTGGGGGGGGGGGGCACGAGGAAATTTCTCATGGCTGCGGGAACCCCTTTAAACAGGGCAAACCATTTAGGGCCTGATGGATGCACTGCGTGCCACGGACAGTGGCCCCTACTAAAAGAAGGCACTGGGAAGCTGAAACAAAACAAAACACTTGGCCGACCAAGCAGCCACACACCGCCGGAGGCGAGAAAGGGGAACAAGCAGCTGTCGGGGTACAGGGGAAAATTGCACCCAACCGCAAGGGGACGCTGACCAAGATGCAGGGAAAAAGCCCACTGGAAAAAAGGAAAGCTGGAAAAAGAAGGGACCAAAAGAACAAGAAGACGGGCTATATGGATAAGGGGGCACCCTCTTCCATGGCGCTATACCCCGCTTATTTCAATGGGGACATGGAACGGACTCTGAAAGCACAATGCTGAATGGCAAGAGAAACAGTCATGCCCCGGGGAGACCCGCCGCCCCAAGCTTGGTTAAGTCAGGCACAAACCCCAGGAATTAGCTCTCTTTCCCATGAATCCTGTTAGGCATGCCCCCAAGGCAAGGTGCATATTTCCCTCACGATTGTAGCTACAAAACTTTCTATACCTCTTATGTGACTGCATGGTTTTAAAAAGTTGCGCTAATGCTTTCTAGAGTTTTCCATCCGATCCAGACTTAACGTTTCTGCCATAAGCACAGCCTGGAACTGGGTTCTACTGAAGAATTTTTGGTAAAAAACCCCAAGCCAGGTTTTTAAAGGGGCCCCCCCCCACCAAGTCCTGCTGACCACGATCACATCTTCAAGGTGGAGGAAAGCCCACTGGGCCACGCTTCACACTGCAAATCGCCCCAGCCCCCCAAAATGAGGGAGACTGCGTTTACTGATGTTAAGTAATTTTTTGTTGCTTTAACTCTTGGTCAAAACCCATGCTAATTTGTTTTGTGACGGAGAGTACGGGGGCCCTCTTGCTATTACTGGGGGGTTTTTGGGTTGGAACACGGAAAGACTATGGGGATAGACCACAACCCTTAAAGGGAAAGACAAACGGGGGGAAAACCCCACCACTAGGGTAGGTTGATAAAAACTGGGAAACCCGTCGAGAATAGGAGGGACCAGGAGAAAGATGTCCCAACCTTCTATTGAAACCCTCAGGAACTGATGGAGGGTAATGTCCTGGGAGCCTAAAGTGAGTGAGGTTCAGAAATTGACACAACAACCCAAGAGGAGAAGAGAAGCCTCCAAAAGGGGGAGCTTCAACCCCCATTGTATATTTATGCAAGGAGGGCCCAAGGGGGGGTCCCTGATGAGTTTAAGGCAAGGGAACCCAGGGGGCCGTGGGTTTTAAAACTCTGCACCGAAACACTGTCCACCCAAACAGGAAAACCGCTGAAATTTTTTTTTTCCCGATAATACAACCGAATGGAAAGGTCACTGTGGCCATTAGGAAAACAGAAATCCTCAGAAGAATTTAAAGCGTAAATCGGCATAACACCCCTGGGAGCATGGTTTTCTTCATGGTTTTAAAAGGGGTTTTCAGGGGAAAGCTTTCCCGGGTAGATTGCCCTATTGATTGTGTTTCAATACTTCCTAATTTTCTGTTGTTTCTCCCTTGTTTAGGGGAAAATATTTGTGAAGCTGTGGGGCTAGACACTCCCCCTTATGAAAACATTTCCACGGGCCTGGCCCATGATGACACGACACTAAACCCCACCCCTTTACTTTTCCCAAAGCCCGCACCTATATGAGTGACTTAAACACTATTCCGTGAGAGACCATTGACGCAAAGGGTCCGGAAATCATCACTCCCCTCTGCAACCCCAAAGTTTTAACAAAGAATTAGACCAAGAAGTTAGGGTGACTGGGCATCAGGGGGTACGGGGGCCCCCCTTGTCGGGGCGAGTAACTTCCGCAAGACAAAATAGGGAAAGAGGATAGGGAAAGTTAAAAAATAAACAAAGTCCTCAAGGGGACTGTTGTGGATGGGAACAAAGTTATATAGTGATCCTTTGTGTCTCTATTTTAATGATTAGTTAGTATAACCTCACATATACATTATATTAAAAAAATAGGCACATACTTTTATATACGCATGTAAAAGCTGTATTTTTACCTTTTGTTTTAATTGTTAAACAAAATGGGTGCCCCGTAGTATTTGATAGATCTCGTTAATCCAAAGGCCCCCTACAGAAATTAAAAACCCTGTTTCAACATTCCTGAAGCTGTTTAGATTGTCCATAATAAGACGTTCCCCTAGACCCCACAGCCAGCACATATGATGCCTTTTTTATCTACTCATTTGCAAAAAGGGTATAAAAACCCCATTTTGGAATAAAACAAAAGCACTTTCATAGCACAAGGCAAAGTTGGGATGTTTTCCTTTGGTTGCACTTTTTTTATTTTTTAAAAAAATTGAACCCCCAAAAGGACGAAAACCCTTTGAGGCTACTTCAAAATTTCAGCTGCACAGTCCTCCCAGATCAAGCGAACATCCAGCAATGTTCTGCCCGACCATTACAGGTGTAGTCAGCCTGTGGCTCACCTGAAATGTGCTGGATTGGGCAGATTACCAGTTCGGGCCCAACACACACGCACAATGGATGAGAAAAAAAAAAAACATTCATGTTTATCAAAGGGGTTTTACCATGATGTAAAATCTCCGGCACAGTTCACATGTTGCTAGCTATAACCCAACCATGCAGAAGAATGAGGCACTTACGTCCATCCTCTCCATTCATTTCTATGGGAGTTCCCAAATATAGCCGAGTGAGTGCGCTTGGCTATTTACTGGAGCTCTTACATAAGTGAATGGAGAAAGACGCAAGTATCGCCCTTCTCAGTTGCTCATAACTTGTGCAGAGGATTTTACTTTATGGTAAAACACCTCTAACACAAGAGGTTGGCTCTGTGTAACTGACACGGGTCTCCATGACTGAAGACCCGATAGTAAAACTCACATCAATAACCTCCAGGTCATAGGCATTGTGGGTCTCCGCGTGCGTGTTCTTGACATATTGGTGAATGATCTTGGCTTCCTCAGAATCCTTGTCAACCACCTGAAATGACAAAAATCAATCATTAAATTGCAAACATTACTCATGATCACATCCTAGCAGCCTTCGAGTAGTGGCTGATGCTGCATAACCCAGCTGGGTGCACTCCTCGCTGCCGACGGGAAGCAGCCGCTATGCTGTATAAGCTGCACACCTGTAACATGGCTGCGCTCCTCACTGCTCTGGTAGCAGCCGCTATGCTGTATAAGCTGTACACCTGTAACATGGCTGCGCTCCTCACTGCTCTGGTAGCAGCCGCTATGCTGTATAAGCTGCACACCTGTAACATGGCCGTGCTCCTTGGTGCAGACTGGAAGCAGCCGCTATGCTGTATAAGCTGCACACCTGTAACATGGCCGTGCTCCTCGCTGCAGACTGGAAGCAGCCGCTGTGCTTTACAAGCTGCACACCTGTAACATAGCCGTGCTCCTCACTGCTGACTGGAAGCAGACGCGATGCTTTACAAGCTGCACACCTGTAACATGGCCGTGTTCCTCGCTGCCGACTGGTAGCAGCCACTATACTGTATAAGCTGCACACCTGTAACATGGCCGTGCTCCTCGCTGCAAACTGGAAGCAGCCGCAATGCTTTACAAGCTGCACACCTGTAACATGGCCGTGCTCCTCGCTGCAGACTGGAAGCAGCCACCGTGCTGTAAAAGCTGCACACCTGTAACATGGCCGTGCTCCTCGCTGCCGACTGGAAGCAGCCGCCGTGCTTTACAAGCTGCACACCTGTAACATGGCCGTGCTCCTCGCTGCAGACTGGAAGCAGCCACCGTGCTGTATAAGCTGTACACCTGTAACATGGCTGCGCTCCTCACTGCTCTGGTAGCAGCCGCTATGCTGTATAAGCTGTACACCTGTAACATGGCCGTGCTCCTCACTGCCGACTGGAAGCAGCCGCCGTGCTGTATAAGCTGCACACCTGTAACATGGCCGTGCTCCTCACTGCAGACTGGAAGCAGCCGCTGTGCTTTACAAGCTGCACACCTGTAACATGGCCGTGCTCCTCTCTGCAGACTGGAAGCAGCCTCTGTGCTGTATAAGCTGCACACCTGTAACATGGCCGTGCTCCTCACTGCTGACTGGAAGCAGCCGCTATGCTGTATAAGCTGCACACCTGTAACATGGCCGTGCTCCTCGCTGCCGACTGGTAGCAGCCGCCATTCTGTATAAGCTGCACACCTGTAACATGGCCGTGCTCCTCGCTGCCGAGTGGAAGCACTCGCTATTCTTTACAAGTTGCACACCTGTAACATGGCCGTGCTCCTCGCTGCAGACTGGAAGCAGCTGCTATGCTGTATAAGCTGTACACCTGTAACATGGCCGTGCTCCTCGCTGCTGACTGGTAGCAGCCGCCATGCTGTATAAGCTGCACACCTGTAACATGGCCGTGCTCCTAGCTGCTGACTGGAAGCAGCCGCTATGCTGTATAAGCTGCACAACTGTAACATAGCCGTGCTCCTTGCTGCAGACTGGAAGCAGCCGCCATGCTGTATAAGCTGCACAACTGTAACATGGCCGTGCTCCTCACTGCCGACTGGAAGCAGCCGCCGTGCTGTATAAGCTGCACACCTGTAACATGGCCGTGCTCCTCACTTCTAACTGGAAGCAGCCGCTATGCTGTATAAGCTGCACAACTGTAACATTGCCGTGCTCCTAGCTGCAGTCTGGAAGCAGCCGCAGTGCTGTATAAGCTGCACACCTGTAACATGGCCGTGCTCATCACTGCAGACTGGAAGCAGCCGCTATGCTGTATAAGCTGCACACCTGTAACATGGCCGTGCTCCTCACTGCTGACTGGAAGCAGCCGCTATGCTGTATAAGCTGCACACCTGTAACATGGCCGTGCTCCTCGCTGCCAACTGGAAGCAGCCGCTATGCTGTATAAGCTGCACACCTGTAACATGGCCGTGCTCCTCGCTGCAGACTGGAAGCAGTCGCTATACTGTATAAGCTGCACACCTGTAACACGGCCGTGCTCCTCACTGCCGACTGGGAGCAGCCGCTATGCTGTATAAGCTGCACACCTGTAACATGGCCGTGCTCCTCGCTGCTGACTGGAAGCAGCCGCTGTGCTTTACAAGCTGCACACCTGTAACAATGCGCAGCTCATACCGATCATCATTATACATCACGATTCCGTGAGTATATAGCTAGGTGGCCGCTATCAGACCAAGTCTACATGGTTCTCTATGAGCTGAGGGTAAGCGCTAAATGTCTATGGTGGGAAAACCCTTCAACCACTTAAGGACCACGCAATTTTTTTGCATTACAAGAGCAGTTCCTTTTTTTTTAATTTTCCTGTTGACATTGCCATAGGAGGATATATTTATTTTTTTGGAGACCAGTTTTATTTTTGAATGTCACCACTAGGGGCTACATATCACATATTAACTCTCTCAGTAAGGACTGGAGAGTTTTATAAATAAAAAAAAAAAAAAAAAAAAAAAAAAAAAAGCAGCAATTCCACCAGTATTTGTTCACATTTACACCACTCACCATATGGTGAACGTACTGTGAAAACTTTATTCTATGGGTCGGTACGATGACAGCCATACCATAATTGGAGTTATTTTAAAATTTTGTTTCAGCTTTGCACAACACAAAAAACTTTTTTAAATAAAAAATCTAAGCTTGTGTCTCCATATGGCGAGACCTATAACGTTTTGATTTTTCTGTTGACATATCTGTAGGAGGGCTTGCTTTTTTCTTAGGTCTTATTGGCACCATTTTTGAATACATGAGAAATTCTGATTACTTTCAATTATGTATGTTTGGAAGAAAATTGGAAAAAAATGGCACATTGCAGGGAGGAAGGGGTAAATGGGGTGAGCGAGGGAAACCCCTATGTCTAAAACCACTTGCATGCAATGGTCAATTTTCACTGCGGCATCTAAATGGTTAAACAGTTTAGAGCTAACATCTGTCCACTCTTTGCCATTAGAGCAGGGTACTGGCTGTCATCAGACCCCTGACCCCCAAGCACAGGGAACTCATGCCAGCTCATTTCTACACCACCGAAAAAGACGGATTGTCCTTGAGGAGTTAATCCTAAACTGCTTACAAGGCACCTTGGTGACAACTCTCCATTTTGGTTAATAAGAGGGTCCTTGGTAAAAACCTGCTCCCCCTGACATTCATACGTCCTAACAGGTAAAAGGTTTCCCCCTTTTATGTACTGTTAAATAAACTACTAACATCTATGAAAGATTTTCGTACCTTAATGTCCGTTTTAATCTTCTCATATTTCACATCGATAGGATCTTTCTCAGCATCGTCTGTGCCGCCCCTCAAGAGACTGTAAGCAACTTCAATGTCCAGGAGATTGTCCAGCATCTGCACCTTGGCCTGAAAGACATGAAAAGTCGCGTTATGCATAGTATACGAATCGCCATGGCGAGCACCAAGCACCAGCTCTATCTATCTATCTATATATATATATATATATATACACACACACACACACACATATGCACACACACATACATACATATGTATACATAAACTTTCTATATATACTCTAGATACCGGCTACATTCACGGACCTGGATGTAGTCCACATTGTCTAGAAGAGGCGGCTTCTTCATTCCGAAGTCGTGGGGTATCAACGTGTAGAAGCGATTGGACAGATCCAGGAGCCGAGCTTCAGTGGAGCTTTCAGATACAGCCTAAAAGAAGATAAAACCGTCATCTAGTGTCAGACACACAAATGTAAAGTATGTTATCTAGAGGCAGCGATACCACGGCAGTATAGACTCCCATCAGGGACACACATCTCACCTGCTGCACTTCATTCAGAATAGAATAGGCGCTCTGAATCTGTCGCTTGCTAAGTTTGCCCAGTGGCATCTTCTGGAGATCAATCTATAAAAGGAAAAGGGAGGAGAATAAAAAATTAGAAGTAAAAAATGATCATGCGACGAGCTGCTTTTTGTTAAGATTTAACGCTGGAACCTTACGCATAGGATGTAGGAGTACCTCACACTGCCAGTAAGGAGCTATGGAGCGGGCTCACTCGCTAATTCTGCGCCACAGGGGGGCAGGTTCCGTCTGTTATTTACAGCTGACACCTGTCGCTAACAGCAGGGATTGGAGCCAACTCCGATCCCATGCTATTTACCTGTTAAGATGCTGCGGCATCTGAATGAATGAGGAACAATGCTCTGTTCTATCCCCTATTCTTCCTTCCGTGAATACATCACGCTAGTGCCATAGGATCCCATAGCCGCCCTGTTAGTGCTTCTGTTACTTCCTGCCTCAGGCACCAAGTAATAGAACTCTCATCTTGGCACACCCTTCTGCATTATCTATATAGTAACGAAGGGTGTGCAAGCGATCAAGCTCCACTGTGGTCAAGCACAAATAAATGAAGAAAAAAAAAAAAGTTACACATAATTGATATCACCGTGCCTGGAAAAGTCTGATCTATTAAAATGTATCGCCATCAATCCTGTACACTGAACATTGTAGGAGGAAAAAAATGTGGGGTTTTTTGTGGAGGTCAATTCCCACCCCCCAAAAAATTTGAAAAAAGTCCCATCTCTCCCAAAATGTAAACTACACTTCAACCCGACCTCCTCCCCTCCCCCCAAAAAAGAAAAGAAAAAGTCCTCACTGAGGCCTATACGTGGGAAAAAAAAAAGAAAAAAAAAAGTACCAAAACATAATAACCCTACATATTTGGTGTCACCGGAATTGTACCATCCTGAAAAATACAGGCACCGAAAAGTAAATGCCAAAACCCCTGCAAAAATGCACAAGTTTTTTTTCACATTTTCCCCTCATTTAGAATCTTGTTTCAGGTTCCCAGTATATTCTATGGTCTGGTGAATAACACCATTAGAAAGTACATCTTGTCCTGCAAAATAAAATCCCTCACATGTCTATGTAGGTGGGGGAAAAAGAAGCTGAAAATTAATGATAAATAATAAAGAAAAAAAAAAATCCCTTTCCCTGTAAATATTATTGTGGCACCCCCGTGTGTCAAAGCCTCCCCCCTTGTGAGCACATTGCTGGTGAGAAATCTAATAGATCGCAGATTCTCCTTGTGTAGCTGGACAATAACAGAAATCACTGGTGAATAAGAGGATCACTAGGTGGATGCTCTGACAGGAAACCAGACACATGTATGTATGTATGTATGTATGTATGTATGTATGTATGTATGTATGTGTGTGTGTGTGTGTGTGTGTGTGTGTGTGTGTGTGTGTGTGTGTGTATATGTATATATATATATATACATACATATATATATACATACATATATATACACACACATATATATATACATACATATATATACACACACATATATATACACACACATATATATACATATATAAAAATAGAAGAATCTTCGCAGCACAACTTCAGGTACAGATCAAAAATAAACCGTTTATTGCCACATGTCACAGAACCCTATATATACACATACATATATATACATATATATGCTATTGCTTTTGAAAAATTGTTCTGTTTGGTGAAGTCTGAGCAAATAAACCTAAATTTGTGGACAATCCCTTTAACCCGACATCAAAGAAGCAAGAGGCGAAATACCTCGAACTCCACCATGGCTTTCTTCATACTTTCCACATCAAAGATCATCTTGATGAGGTCCTGAACTGGCTTGGGGAGTTTAGATTTGGCACCAGCTCCTTCTGAGAGTTTCTTAACCACATCTTCCTCCTGCAAATACAAAGACATTTCACCAAATCAACAAACTTGCTACCACCTTTATGGGTTTTTAAAACATCAAATAAAAGTACATGAAATTTTTTAAAGGATGTAGTGCTGATATTCATCTGTTTTGGATCGAGAATGGTCTCATTAAGTTCATTTAAATTTTTTTTTCAAGACTTAGGGGCCGTTCACACAGCTTATGGCAGGGACGGATTGCAGCCGTATTGCGCACCGTCCCAGCCAGTACGGTAATCCACAGTTCTCATAGAGAACTATGAATTCCGTCTCTCCTCCCCGCTCTGCGAATCCGCCGGGCGGGGAGAAAGTGACATGCACAGTATCCCGGCGGGATACGCGCCGTGGATAATGAAAGTCTATGGGGCCGGCGCGCAGAGCCCCCGCCCCTTACTCAAGCCATAATTGCGGGCGAAATCCATCCCGCAATTACGGCTTGAATAAGCCGTGTGAACCGGCCCTAAAGGTATGTTCAAATGATGTACTGCAGCACGTATAGTACGCACCGCAGTACATCGTGTCTTTTGGGAGCGGGTGCCAATACGTGTATATTTCCACGGCGTGGGGAGTCCGGCGGCCCCATTGACATGCATATCAATTATCTCCCCGCACATACAATACGGGGACGAGGTGTAATCCATAGTTGTCTATGAGAGCTATGGATTACCGTAATTATGGGACGCATTTCCCCACGTATTAAGCGCAGTACAGCACAAAATACACGGCAAAATGCGCCCAAAAATAAGCCATGTGAACATACCCTAAGAACGCAGTTTTCAGCACAGATTTGCCCACAAGCTGGTTGGTTTTTGGATTTGCTGTCAGACCCGTAACTTCAATGTAACGGGTAGAACAGCAAATCCAAGTAGAATCTGGCGGAATATATAACATGTTGCAAATTCTGCCAAATTTTAAACCCGACAGTAAAAAAAAAAAAAAAAATCTGCGTTGTATAGGTTATAGCACGATTTTTTCATTGCTGTCTATGCAACACAGGGTACCGTTGAATACAGTAATTCGACTGTAAAGCTTTGCTGTATAGACATAGCCGCACTGTAGAGCAAACCCCATTCGCAGAGTTAGACGACCACCATCCGGACAGTTAACCCTTTAAGCCGAACACCTGAAAAGTATTTAAGGACCAGCACATTTGTTAAGTTTTTGCCTCTGTCGGATCACTGGGAGTGCCGATCACCTGACACAGCAGGGTAAAACCCTTTGATTATGCTGCAGTCAGGAACCGTGACAATCAAAGGGTTTACTCCGCTCCCCGGCGCTTGCAGAGGCTGCACTGGGAACATGGCTGTGAAATACAGCTCTGATGACAGCGCTGCTGCGGCGCCGGAGACCCCGATGTCTGCAACGATGTCAAAAGACGTCACTGCAGAAAAAACGACCTGCGCTGCCCAAGTCAACGGGTGGTCGTTAAAGCCAACGAGCAGTCGACATCTAGTTAAATTACAAAACTTTTGGTCATTGTGAGTCAGGGAGCGGGCACTCTTCATAATCGCCATTTTATTTTGGGGTGGTCAGGTCTGCTCGACTCTCTAAGCAGAGAGAATGTTGCACACCGTCAAAGCAATTCTAGAGACTGTAATCTCCACGATGACCTACCTGCCCATAGTCAATCTCCAGGGGGTAGAACTTTTTGGGATACTTTGTAAAATTGGTGGAGTGCCAGGCATTGCCTGTCTTCTCTTGGTACAGGTTCAAGAAATGGTCGATGGCTTCTTCTTTGGAGGACATTTCTTCCAGTTTATTACTGCCGATAACTGTTCCCACGCGACCCCAGGAACGGAAAACCCAGTACCTGCAGAACGCACGGGAGAAAGGGTCACTTCAAGCCTGTGCAGGTAGACTGTGCATTGCAATCCTCAGGGGGGCGAGGGAAGAAGGCAGCCTGCGCCACCTTCTCACATCATGTATGCCCTGGGGTAGAGGAGGGGTAAAAACGTGGAGTCTCTGTCGTGCTGTATTAACTGTAATTTGTAGTAAGAGTTTGTCCCTCGGGTGATATCTACCAGGCCTAGGGTAGCGCTGAAGATCTTGCCGCTCTTCTCCAGCACATGACATGAATTTTCCAGTCCTGGAAAAAAAGAAAAAAATGTTAGAAGGTGCAGACCCCTGACTTTAGCCTATAGGAGTCCTCGTCCGAATCCAGCTCTGTCTTGAAACCCATAATACGGGGGGAGGGGGGTATTAACACGGCACACTTGCAGCAGAATCGGACCCATCTAGACAAGTGGGTCAGAAGTAGAAATTTCTGCAACAAATACGGAATATACGGTATGGTTACACAGAACCACTCACCAGAATCAGGGTCAATGGCTGCTCCTCCTTTAACGGTTAATTTCATCTTTTTCTCAGACTTGCTGCCTCCTAAAATGAGAAAATAATCCCGTTATTTGCAAATCATGTGCTCTTCAGACATTTATCACTGGGACCACGTAAGATTAGGAGGGAAATCTCCTCTGCTTGGGTTATTACAATATCAATAGAAGCGACAAGGCGTGAGCACAAGCTGTAGAGAACGCCTCATACGGGAAAGGTCGGGCTTTGGGGTGGATCATTCATGGGTTATTCATACAGGAGTTTATAGTCACCATTTTGACTGCCATACCTGTAGCTGTGAAATACACTGCCTGTCACTGTATGGCTCGGCAACCAAATAACCACCACAACTACCAATGAGCAGCGGCACCAATGGGCGCCCCAGCGGCGCGGCTGCCCAGCCAATGGGCGCCCCAGCGGCACGGCTGCCCAGCCAATGGGCGCCCCAGCGGCGCGGCTGCCCAGCCAATGGGCGCCCCAGCGGCGCGGCTGCCCAGCCAATGGGCGCCCCAGCGGCGCCCCTGACCAGCCAATGGGCTCCCCAGCGGCGCGGAGGACCAGCCAATGGGCGCCCCAGCGGCACGGCTGCCCAGCCAATGGGCGCCCCAGCGGCACGGCTGCCCAACCAATGGGCGCCCCAGCGGCACGGCTGCCCAACCAATGGGCGCCCCAGCGGCACGGCTGCCCAACCAATGGGCGCCCCAGCGGCACGGCTGCTCAACCAATGGGCGCCCCAGCGGCACGGCTGCTCAACCAATGGGCGCCCCAGCGGCACGGCTGCTCAACCAATGGGCGCCACGGCGTAACCAATGACCATCACAGCTGATTGGGAGTGCAACCAACAACCTTTAAATTTACACATGCCCATGCATGCAATGATCACCATAGCTGTATGGCACTATAACCAATAAATTCTCTGTGTAGCCTGGCGGTTGGACAGTTTGAGACCTGGACGCTGCTACTTCTTAGACGGACAACACAGAACTAAATTTCAATGCACAGCACCCGAAAACTTAGCTACAAAGACACCAGATACAGGGCTACCTTGCACCAATGGAGATCACAGTATCCAGGTCTAGCAAAGTGATGATTATTGTCTACATCGCTGGTGTCTTAGGAAGTGAAGGGTGTTAACGTCTTTCCCTGTAAGTGTAGTTCAGTGTTCATATCTGTATGCCTGGGGGGTCTAGGGCAGTGACGGGGTAAGTTTCAGGCTTCCTGGTGTCCCAGGGCAGGAAAATGTTGTATGTCTGGGGCAAAGAAAGAATTTTAGCCAAGGTCCTGGTGATAAATGTAAAAAAGGGGGTTTCGGGTTTTCAAAACTACTCCCTTTTAGGGTTCCCCCTCGTATTTTTAATCCCTTACACTGCCCTGGGCAAAATTTGGGCCCAGGAGGGGGGAAAGCTGGGTGACCACACTTCTAGGCACTAACCTCAGATACAAAAACAAACCCTGTAACATTACAAGTCATGAAGGGCTTTCTCTGCCTTCTCCGTCCTCCTCACCTTGCTCCTCCTTCACTTTCCCCGAGCTCTTGCCAGTGTTGGACTTTGGTTTTGGCTTGGCTTCCACTTCTGTCTTGACCTCTGCCCCCCAGGTCGATATCCCG
Source organism: Phyllomedusa bahiana (assembly GCA_025379985.1). Classification (NCBI taxonomy): domain Eukaryota; kingdom Metazoa; phylum Chordata; class Amphibia; order Anura; family Hylidae; genus Phyllomedusa; species Phyllomedusa bahiana. The sequence goes on along the minus strand of JAODAL010008225.1, from coordinate 45,362 downwards.
TGCTGGGTCAGTAGCTCCTGGACCTTTTCCCAGATGCGCCCTTGGGGAAAAACCCCTGCTCCACTGCACGGGTGCTTTCATTTCCTCCATTTTTTTGAAATCTCCCCACTCCTCTGTTGGGGACAAATAGATAAACATGTCACCTTAGGGTATGTTCACACTGCTTATTTTCAGGCGTAATTCTGCGTTTTTCCCCACTATTGGCTAAAACGGGGCGGTTGCACATAATTCGGTAACCCATAGCTCTAGAAATATGGATTCGCACCATCATATTGTACGCGCAGGGAGAAAGTGCAGCGTTAGCGGGCGAGTAATGTGTTTGGGGGCCCAGAGGGCTGCCGGACCCCCGTGCTTTGGGAATATGCGCCGATTAGCACGACTCCCAAAACACCTGCCGTATTTTGGCGCGTACTGTAAGCGCCGCAATTACGTCTTGTGAAAAACCTTAAAGGGGGGTCTCAATTTTATTTCTTGAATATCCCCTTTCTTCCCTGACGGCGAGATCTCGGAAGGGGAATGCCCCCAAACCCCTACATAGCCCCAAAAAAACACTTTGATCAAACAAGTCCCGGTTTGTATAGAGCCCCCATTCATTTAAAGGGAGAGCCCCCAACCCCCTTTCCCATTTGAATAAAAAGGTTTCGGGGCTCATTTTGGGTTTGGGTGCGGGAAACCAAAGGGGGGACCAGACTATGAGTTAGGAAAATCTAGGAAACTCCATCTTGTCTGAAGTGGAAAAAACCTTTTAAAAAATCCCCCCTTTTGACCAAGTTCCAAAAACGGCTTTATGCAGAGCGGCACGGGGGCCGGTGCAGGACTCTGTACTTACTCGGGGTGCTTATGCAAACTGTGGCTTTATTTACAGATCCGGTGGTCTTCCCCCCGCTCTTCAATGAAGTTTTATTCCTTTTGTTCGGACATTTACCAACAACAAGAACCACCATTTTGGTTAATGGTTTCCCTGATAATGGAAAAGAGAAAGCAATTTACTTTTGATGTCCCCTTTTAAATTTTTCAATTCAGCCCCAAGAAAAACCAGGATCTAAACAAAAGGGCGGGTCACTTCGGGAAGGCTTTCTTTTACGCGGGAGGGCATGAGGGGCAGCGACAGGTGTGGGGGATGCAGGAGGGAAGGCGCGGTCCTGTTTCTTAAACTTGAACTTCTTCAGATAGGAAACCTCATGGAACTCCTGATGTGTAAGAAAACAAGACACAGTAAGGAAAAGAAGAAAAGTGCTCCGACACGTGGAGGTAAAAGTCTGTGGGTTGGCATCGTCTCTAGGAAAGTTATTGTACATGTACAGGTCAGGGCAGTATTATAGTAGTTATATTGCTGTACCTAGGGGCAGTTTTATGTAGTTTTTTGCTGTACCTGGGGGCAGTTTTATAGTTTATTTTTTGCTGTACCTAGGGGGCATATTATAGTAGTTAATTGCTTACCTGGGGGCAGATTATGTAGTTATATTGCTGCCTGGGGGCGTTTTGTAGTTATATTGCTGCCCTGGGGGGCATTTTTTGTGTTATATCGCTGTACCTAGGGGGCATATTATAGATTTATATGCTGTCCCTAGGGGGCAGTATTATAAAAGTTAAATTGCTTCCCTAGGGGGCAGTATTTAGGTTTATTCCGTCTGGGGGGCAGTATTAAGTATTTAATTCTTGCCCCGGGGCGTATTATGTGTTATATTTTGTACCTAGGGGCGTATTTAGTACTACATCATAAAAAAACAAACCCACCCCAAACTTGCGGTAGTGTTGTATCGGGAGAGGGGATTTGTTAAGCGGGGTGCAGACCGGGCTTATAGTAAAACACCCCAATTTTATTGCATTTCATTAAAATCCATACAATGTTCCCCAAACAAGAGACCCTTTACCTCCAAAGGTTCAGATAGAATGGAGACCCAAATGCCGACGTAGTCATGGTAAGGGTCTGTGACCGAAAAGCGGGCAGTTGGTCTCCATTCTATCTGAACCATTGGAGGGAAGGGGGCCTTGTTTGTGGAAAATTTTTTATGGGTTTTAAGAAAATCAAAAAAATTGTGGGGATTTTTTTTAAGCCCTTGACCGCTTAACAATCCTCTTCCCGGATAATTCCCACCGCAGTTGGAGCTGGGTTGTTTGTTTGCATGATGTATGGCTTGGCTGTGGGGTGGGCTAACCGATGTCACTAGCAAGATTCAGGTGGTGTTGTTGTTTTTTGTTTTTGTTTTTCTGCAGTAATAGTTTATATTCTTGTACATAGGGGGCAGTATTTTTTGGGGTTCTTTCTTGTAATAGGGGGGTTTTTATGGAGTTCTATTCTTGTACATGGGGGGGAGTAGTTATATTTTTGTATAGGGGGAAGTATTATGGTGTTATATTCTTGTACATTGGGGCGTATTTATAGTAGTTATATCTTTACTTGGGGGCGTTTATGTAGTTAATTTTACCCAGGAGGGAGTATTATAGATTATATTCTTTTACTAGGAGGGTAAATTTTTTTTTTTTTTTTTTTTTTATATTTTTATTTTTTTTTTAAAAAATTATTTTTTCTTTAAAGGGGGGAAATTTTTATTTTTTTTTTTTTTTTTTTATAAATTTTTTTTTATTTTTTAAAATTTTTTTTTTTTTTTTAATTTTTTTTTTTTTAAAAATTTTTTTTTTTTATTTTTTTAAAAAATTTTATTTTATTATTTTTTTAAATTTATGATTATATTTTTTACCCAAATTTTAATGTTTATTTTTTATTATTTTTAAAAATTTTTTTTTTTTTTTATTTTTTTATTTAAACCCCCAAAAATTTTATTTTTTTTTTTTTTTTTTAAAAATTTTATTTCTTTAAAAAATTTAAATTTTTTTTTTTTTTAAAATTTAAAATTAAAAAAAGAAAATTTTTAAAAAAAATAAACTTTGGAATTTTCTAAAAATTTTTATTATTTTTTTTTAATTTTTTTGGGTTTTCTTTATAATTAAATTTTTTTAAATTTTATTGGGTTTTTTTTATTTTTTGGGGTTTTGGGGTTTTTATTTTATTTTTTTTTTATTTAAATTAAAAAAAAATTTAAAATTTATTTTAAAATTTTTATTTTTTTATTTTTTTTTTTAATTTTTTTAACATGGGGGGCAGTATTATAGTAGTTATATTCTTGTACATAGGGGCAGTATTATAGTAGCTAAATACTTGTACACTGAAAGGTGGTAACATTTTAGTAAGCTAAATAGTGACAGCTGGGGAGTTTGACTGGCAGAAGTGTGAAGGAACAGTATTACTAGTAACCCAACAGTAATAAGCAGTACTTTACCTTAGGAATAACCCAGTCCTTTCTGTCGGGTGTCTGTGTTTTGGCAACACATTTAGTCCAGGCGCTGATGTCTCCTGTACAGTAATACGCATCAGTCTTGAAGACAAACTGTCCCTTACATTCCTCACAAGGAAGCAAAGCCCCAAACGCCATGCCGTCCGCCACCCGGTCCAGAATCTACAGCACCATCAAGGTGAAAAGAGAAGAACATGGTTTTAAACACCATTAATAACAGTCTTATGGCTTTAGTCTGTTTATCTCAAAGAGAATTGTGATGTCAGGCTATATATAGGTTTTTTACACTACTGTGTACATATATGCGTTATGCATCAGTTCTATACAGCTGGTAAGACCTCTGCTTGCTGCAATTTAATAGGAACCTCACTTATATTCAGAGGATAACCAAAATCTCTGCTGGGCATGGACGCACGGCTGCATGGCGTGTTACGGGATGCAGCTCTGCTAAAGGGGTTTTGCCACAAAGTGAGTTCCTTACCTCTTATCTGCTTAGCAGAGAATATAAACAAAGCATGATGAGTCATGAACGGCTGCAGGGGTGAGGGAGGGGGGTGAGCAGAGACCAAGGAAGCAGGGAGCGTCTCTAAAGTTTACTCAAATAACAACATTACAACTAGTGGATTCTTTATACAGCAGACAGCCTCATTCACTGCACTTTCTCCCTAGCCCCTTGCAAGCTCCTTCATGTTTCCTGTCATCAGATAAGAAGTGCAAACACGCAAGTGGGGCCAGATCAGCTCCTGTCAGTGTCTTGGTTGTGTCGAATGTAAACTTTCAGGAAACTAAGGGGGGTTGAGCAAGGCTGTAGCTTTCACAGGCTTCACTTTTTGTAATCATATATATTTAGAAAAGTGATTAAATACCCATTTTGAAGGATCCCACGTCAACATTACATCGTGGCAAAACCCCTTTAAGTGTTCTGTAAGGCTATGTTTACACGGCTTATTTCGGGGGGGGGGGGGGTATACGTCCCGAAATGCGTTTCAAATACGCGTCACAAAGTGTGGCACGTATTTTGCGTCGTAAATACATTCCCCATTCTTTACTATGGGGATTTACGTCATGAAAAACGCCTCAATAAGTGACAGGGGACTAAATTTTACGACCGTATTTACATGGCGAAAATACGCCTCGTGTGAACGATGAGGCGTATTTTACATTGGAATCAATGCTAATCTAATTGTTCATTATTTGAAACGTATTTCAGGACGTCTTTGCGGATGTAATTACGTCCGCAAACACGCCCCGAAAAATGCCGTGTGAACAAAGCCGAAGGGTATGTTCACACGGTAATTTCGGCGCGCATTTCGCCGCATATTTGTGCTCTAATACGAGCGAGAGGCACCCCATAATCACGGTAATCCATAGCTCTCAGAGAACTATGGATTACACCTCGTCTCCCTACTCGTACAAAACAATCGTATTGTACGCGCGCGGAGATAAGAGACATGACAATTACTTAGGGGCGAATCCGCGCCGCGAGTAATGAATGTCAATGGGGCCGGTGGGCTGCCGGCTCGGACGCACTTCGGAAGTACGCACTGATCAGCGCGAGCTCCCGAAGGACACGAAGTACTGCGACACGCAGCAGTACATCGTGTGAACATACCCTTAGAAGCTCTGCTGCTGTGGGAGCGTCAGCTATGACCAGGACAGACGCCATTTAATGCTCTATTTGGAGCATTTCCCAACATCCTCCATAGCTGTTCAATGCTCCATGTATTTAGCGCAGAGCATCACTCCGCTCTCCTCCTCCCTGCTGTCTGCTGCTACAACTAGGGGGCGATCTGCATACATCACTTATTCAGGCAAGACTATAAGACTTCGTCCAACTATAAACACTCAAATGTAGACGCCGTAATTAACTGCATTTGCTTTCGGAGATCCTGTTATCACCTACATTCGTCTCCCCAGATGGGACCTGCTGTTTGTTGGCTATAAGCAGCTCCTTCAGGTCGTTGGTGCTGCAGACTTTCTTCAGCTCATCCTTTATGTTCCAGATAAGCTCCGTCTGCTCCTGTATCAAGAAGAGAATTGGATAAAGTATTTAGGGGAAACTTCAAAAAAAAAAAAAAGTAGAAAATAAAAATGCACAAGAAACTTTAATGTATTAACTTACTTTGAGCAATTTCTGAAGCTTTGACTCCTTTTCTTTCTCCTTCTTTAATTTCTTTTTGGAAACAGCAGATCCATCAAGCTCATCCCCCTTTCTCTTCCTAGAGGAATTAAAGAGAAAGACGTAGGTGAACGTAGATACATTTCTAGTCGTACTGATCAAGATCTGTGGCTGCCTGATAATGTATGAATCCAGGTGTTACATTCTGTGTTATCCTCCAGAGCTGCACTCACTATTCTGCTGGTGCAGTCACTGTACATACATTACTTATCCTGTACTGATCCTGAGTTACATCCTGTATTATCCTCCAGAGCTGCACTCACTATTCTGCTGCTGCAGTCACTGTGTACATACATTACTTATCCTGTACTGATCCTGAGTTACATCCTGTATTATACTCCAGAGCTGCACTCACTATTCTGCTGGTGCAGTCACTGTGTACATACATTACTTATCCTGTACTGATCCTGAGTTACATCCTGTATTATACTCCAGAGCTGTGCTCACTATTCTGCTGGTGCAGTCACTGTACATACATTACTTATCCTGTACTGATCCTGAGTTACATCCTGTATTATCCTCCAGAGCTGCACTCACTATTCTGCTGGTGCAGTCACTGTGTACATACATTACTGATCCAGAGTAACATATTATAAAAGCACCAAAGCGGTTGAATGTTTTCCCCTCAATATTAAACATCTATTACAGAAATTAATCTTCATCAAATGATGAGAAGTAACCCCGGGGCCTGGTGCGTAGTGCGCCCGCTTTGGGGTTTGTAACATGTGACACTTGTCTCCCTAATTAGGATTCTTTCCTGCTGAGGTGCGACTTCTGTACCAAGAAAGGGACGCTCCTGCATCCTCCAGAGTGGCCTATGAGGGGACATTAGAGCCTCAGTGTCTCATTAGTGAACTAATTAATCAAACTTACACGCAACACTTTCACTAATGAGGAAGAGGCGCATCTGGCGTAATAAAGGAACGTCCTGATAAATAGAGGAAAGGAGACCTATAGATAGCGAGCGCAGGAATGATCAGCCCAGGACGTCCGCTCATCTGAAACTCGCCGCACATGGACCAAACCTGTAAGTAGTGCAGTCTGTACAGGAGCTTAGGGTGTTTCAGGTCAAGACAGTGTGAGATCATAAGTAGTTAGGAAATGTGCATGAAGGGAATATGGCAAACACGGATCCTGAATTATCCTCCAGAGCTGCACTTGCTATTCTGCTGGTGCAGTCACTGTGTATATACATTACTTATCCTGTACTGATCCTGAGTTACATCCTGTATTATACTCCAGAGCTGCAGTCACTATTCTGCTGGTGCAGGCACTGTGTACATACATTACTTATCCTGTACTGATCCGAGTTACATCCTGTATTATCCTCAGAGCTGCTCTCACTATTATTGTGGTGCAGTCACTGTACATACATTACTTATCCTGTACTGATCCTGAGTTACATCCTGTATTATCCTCCAGAGCTGCGCTCACTATTCTGCTGGTGCAGTCACTGTACATACATTACTTATCCTGTACTGATCCGGAGTTAAATCCTGTATTATCCTCCAGAGCTGCACTCATTATTCTGCTGGTGCAGTCACTGTGTAGATACAATAGTGATCCTGCACTGATCCGAAAAACGTAATGGAAAACGCTGCGTAATACGTACCCAAAGTGCGCTGCGTGTTTGGATGCGTTTTCTGTGCAGCAGAAACGTAACTTATAGTTTTAAACAGGGCGTCTGCTGCGTAAAATGGATCAAGAACTGACCTAATTCTTTGTTCAGTTCCGCTTAAAACATGTAAAAGACGCCTGAACGACAATACATGTTTCACATTACTTTCAATGTAAAATCACACTGAACGTTGTTGAATATACATTTTGGGGTCTTTTTTCGGCACCTAAAACGCACTCAAAAATGTATTTAAAAACGCTGTGTGAACATCCCTTACAGTCGAGCTCTTCTTACTGACCGCACCACTGACCTCCCATATTGCAGCGGGTGGGGGGATAACGTGTTTTTTTGCCCCCCTATATTAGCTTGCTTTGCAGAATCCAGAGTAGGGTCCTCCATTTCCAAATGCACTGAGCTCCAAAGCGAGCCCCATGCAGACACTAAACAAGCAGGGAATATTTATTAATTTCCATTCTAAAGGCTTCAAAATCTCCACTTATTCTAGGTTTATGAGTCCAGTGGGCGGTCCTGCTCAGTGATTGACAGCCATCTCCCTATGCACGCTCGGCAGGGAAGGCTGCATTTCACTAGGATTACACCGACACCAAATGCATTTGTTTTTCAGTTTACTTTTTAAAAAAAAAACAAAAAAAAAACCTTTAAAAATAAATTGTTTTCCCGTCACCATATTCTAAGGCCACATTCTCCCCCCACTGACCGGTGAGTTAGGGGTTGTTGTTTTTTTTGCTCCTTTACTGCAAGCTGTAGGTTTTGTTTTTTTATTTGTACATGAAACTTATTGATCCTTATTGCTTCCCATATTTAATTTTTTTTTCCAGTCCGACTTACAGGCCTTCACATACACAGAGGGCGACATGTATGAAAACTGTCCAGGTAAGACTGTTTACACCGGTTTATCCGACCGGTATGGATATGTTCACACGGTGTAATTGCAGGGACATATTTCGCCCACTATTACGCCATGTGCTCGGGAGCAGCCCGCCGGCCCCATAGACATTCATTATCCACGGTGCGTATTCGCCGCTAGTAAGCGACATGTCACTTCTCTCCCCGCTCGCCGTATTGTGCGAGCGGGGAGAGGAGACGTAATCCATAGTTCTCTATGAAAACTGTGGATTACCGTAATGACTGGGACATATCTCGCCCCGTATTGAGCGCAGTACACCGTGAAATATGGGGCGAGATACGTCCCAAAATAAGCCGTGTGAACATAGCCTATTTGTCCGGTTTTTATGCCGTGCACACGGCCGCGGGAGGATGGCCCTCCCCCTTCACTTGTTCATATTCCGTCCGAAAACCGGACGGAAGAACGAACAATGTTTTTCGGGCGGCCGACGGTCTGAAAAACCGACAGGCAGAAAATCCATGCAGTGGGGACTGCTGCGCGGGTTTTCCATAGAGACCCATGTAAAAGTTTGCGACCGGTTTTTCAGACGGTCTACAAAACCGCAAACAGTCTGAAAAAACAGCCGCAAACCGGTGCCGTGGGGACATGTCCTTCGGGCATGTTCACACGGCTTTTTTTCAATGTGATTTTGGACGAGGTTTTCAGAGCGTTTCCGCTCCCAAAACCTCGCACAGAACCTCGCCTGAAACACGCTTCTTCAGAAGAGGTTTAGAGGCGTTTCTCGGTGAAGTTTTCGCCTATACAAATTAATAGTCATGACAAAAAACGCGCCTAAAACGCGCTTCAAGAACTGACATGACACTTTCAGTGCTTCCAAAGCAGTGTGCAAAAACCTCGTCGTGTGTGAACTGCAGCGAGGTTTTACATAGGAATCAATTAAATGAATTGGGGGCATTTTGGAAGCGTTATGGGCGAGGAAACGCTCCGAAAACCTCATCCAAAACCACGTCAAAATAAGTTGTGTGAACATGGCCTTGGGGAATGTTCACACAGTTTGTTTTGCTGGGTATTTCGCCGCGTATTGCGCTTTAAAAGTGGCGAAATGCGCGCTGCAATTACGGTAATCCATAGCTCTCGTCTCTCCATGCGTACAATACGATTGTATTGTACGCGCGAGGGAGGGGGGTGAATGTCATGTCAATTGTTCATGGTGAATACGTGCCTCTGACAATGCATGTCAATAAGGGCCCCCACCCACATCCACTTTGGAATTACGCGCTGATCAACGCGACTTCCAAAACACATGGCATATTGCGGCGCGCACTATACGCCGTGTGAACATACCCTTATTGTTACCCATAGCAACCAGAGCTCAGCTTTCATTTTTTAAGAGCGCTATATAAAGTGAAAGCTGGGCTCGGATTGGCTGCTATGGACCCCTATTGGCTGCTATGGGCCCCGACTGGCCGCTATGGGCAACAAAGACCATCTTACTGCTGGACAGTTTTCATACATAAGGCCCAGTGTGTTTTAACTGCAGTTGTGGGTGTAAAAAGGTGCACGATTTTAGTCCCTCCCCTTCAATACAGTAGACTACATACCAACGCCAAGTATAGCTGGTAGATAGCCGAGAACTTGTCCCGGAGACCGGTTAACTAAAAACAAACTATAGTTGTATATGGGCCAAAGAAGAGCTGAGATTCCAAAAATATAAGTAATAAAGAATACTTTTATTTAATAAGTAACGCGTTTCATGTCTGTAGGACACTTCCTCAGACGTCATAGCAATCGACCAAGCAGAGGTGGGTTAAATAGCTTGAAAAGACCGCTCAATGTGAACAGCAACACACACCATACAAACGTAATATATAGGAAAAAAAATCCATCATAAAAACTAGAATAGGGTTTCTATCTCTAGACTGAAGCTAAGAATTGATTGATTTTAAGCGTATTCTTAAGAGGGTTGTCTCACTATAAGGATTGCTGCTTTTTATGTTAAACATCTTGCAAAAAAGTCACTTTGCAATATGTGTCCATTAACAGTGTCCCACCTATTCCTAGATATCCCCTCTTGTGTGGGCTGCATCAGCTCCTCAGGTAACTATGGCTACAGAACTGTTTGATCTCTCATGATAGGCTGCCAGTGCTGGTTGCTATAGCTACAGACCTTTTTGATCTCTCCTGATAGACTGCCAGCACTGGTTGCTATAGCTAGAGACCTTTTTGATCTCTCCTGATAGGCTGCCAGCACTGGTTGCTATAGCTAGAGACCTGTTTGCTCTCTCCTGATAGGCTGCCAGAACTGTTTGCTCTCTCCTGATAGGCTGCCAGCACTGGTCGCTATAGCTTCAGACCTGTTCTCTCTCGCCTGATAGGCTGCTAATGCTGGTTGTTATAGGTGTCCTCAGCAGCTCCTCACTGCAGGCTAGTAGTAGCTAATAGAAGCCATTAAACACGCCCCTGAATTAAAAAAAATGAAACTGAGGCAAGATGAATCGATGTAGTGAGACAATCTAATAATACAATCTAGATTTGTCAATTGCAAATGTAAGCGCGCCGTATGCAATCTATATAACTCCATTTTTTCTTAGTTAGCCGGACACCGGGACAAGTTCTCCGCCATCTACACTTTTGCTTCTTCTGGATCTCTCTGCTTGGACGGGACAGGACCTTGGGACCAGTAGCGAGCTCTGATACCGGTTGTTACCGGCATGTCGCAATACGGAGTGATGTGCCCCCTATTCCGGAGCACAATGACACCAGGTGAGCGCATACACACCCATCCACACCGCCGTAGGCCTTTTTTTTTTTGGGGGGGGGGGGGGGGGGGGGTATTCCCTACTTTAAAATTTTCCAACTAGAGCTGGTGTGGGTTCAGCCCTTTTATCTGGGATCCATACTGAACATGTACGGCACAGGTGTCAAACTGCAGCCCTCCAGCTGTTGGGAAACTACAACTCCCATCATGCATTTGTTTAATCTATAAAGGTGGGCATGATGGGAGTTGTCGTTTCCAACAGCTGGAGGGCCACAGTTTGACACCCCTGAATTGTACGGCTTCTACCTAGGGTGCTTTCACACAATGCGTTTTTGATTTTTTTTTTTGTGCAGAAATGTACAGCATTAATTGCGGTGCCTTTCTGCACAAAAAGCGCATCCGAAAAACATATCAAAAACACAGGTGCGTGTGAAAGCACCTTTATGGTCGTTTGGCAAGGCTCTGTTCACAATAGCACAGGATTCAGAGCGGTCAGAAGTACCAGAACCTAGACAGAAACCCAATGCAATGGGGCACATTTATCAAGGCAGTTGTGCCAGAATTCTGGCGCAATTTGCACCAAAACTAGTCGTGGTGCCTGCTTATACCCCAAATATTTTTTGTGCGTTTCAGTTGGTTTCTAGACACTACAGTCCATGAAAAGGGCGTGAATGCGGGTCAGTGCAAAAAAGAGTGGATCCTCATGGGACGGCGTGCGTCAAAATTATGACACTTATTGCAGTAAGACCATGTCCCCATGGCACTGTTTTTCAGACGGTTTTCGGCTTTGAAAACCGGCTGAAAAACTTTTACACGGACCTTAATGGAAAATCCGTGCATTGGATTTTCCACCCAGCCCGAAAAATATTGATCATGTTCATTCTTCCGTCCGGTTTTCGGGCAGAATATGAACATGCCTATGGGAATGGGGAGGGTTTTTCCGCGGAGAAAAGCCGTACCCCGGTGGCTGTGTGCACGGCCCGAAAACAGGACAAATTCCGGTTGGATAAACTGACCGGTATTTGTCCTGTGCCGTGTGAACGGCCCATAACCCAACTAAATCTGGTGTAAAGTTAGACTAGACACTTGTAAGGATGGGTTTACACAGCATTTTTACCATACAGGATAGGTATACGTTTTTTTCTCAACGTATAGCTAAAAAAAAAGTATCAATAAGTTACGCTTTTGGGTGCACTAACATGCTTTCTTAAACTTATATATCTTTTTTTTTTTTAAAACCTATAAGATTTTAGTCAAGTCTGTTCTAGTCCATAAAGTTTTGCGATTTAAATAGAAAAACTTATAGGTTAAACACACAGAAAGGGAGATCTCTCCTTAGAGAGAGCGCCTATACAGGCGTGTGGAAATTCCAAATTGCCTTTTTGCACTCCACGAAGCATCTACATATCACAAGGCATTATGGGAAAGGAGCTGAGAAGCTTTAGCGCCCTCTGTTGAATGTAACAAATCCTCAATTTGCTTTTGACCCACTGGATCTTTGGAAAGCAAAAAGGGATATTTAGCCAAGCCAGCATTACCCATTTGTATACAGTAGTTTCGGGGTTTTGCCCCTCGTCAGTACAGAGCAGAGCGAAGACCCAATGGGTCAAAAGCAAATTGAGGATTTGTTACATCCAGAGGGCGCTTGAGCTTCTCAGCTCCTTTCCCATAATGCCTTGTGATATGCAGATGCTTTGTGGAGTGCAAAAAGACAATTTTGAATCTCCACACGCCTATATAGGTGCTCTCCCCAAGGAGAGATCTTCCCTTTCTGAGCCACTCATTGCCTCCCACTCAGCCAAGCCAGCATCGCTCTGCTCTGTACCGACGAAGGGCAAAGCTCCGAAACGGCTGTCCACAGATGGGTGATGCTGGCTTGGCTAAATATCCTTTTTTGCTTTCCAAAGACCCAGTGGGTCAAAAGCAAATTGAGGATTTGTTACATCCAACAGAGGGCGCTTGAGCTTCTCAGCTCCTTTCCTATAATGCCTTGTGATAGGTTAAACACAGGCATATGTCACTCTGACTTCAATACAAAAAAAAAAAAAAAAAAAGATGCTAGCAGATAAGTAGTTTTTTGCGGGACACAACCGTAGTAGACTGCACTTTTTCCGCACCTAAAACTGTAGTTGTTGTACGCAAGGCGAGTCGATCGTATTAAAAAGGAGGCTCTTGACTTCACATTCCATCATTACAGTCTATGGATTCGTCAATCGACACGCTACAATGCTTTTTTTTTTTTTGGGTATCAAAAAGTATACATTTGACGTAAGCAATAAAAGTCGTGTCAACTGGCCCTAACCTGCGGCAGATTTACCTGCACTATGATACGTGTGGCGCACTATAAGGCAATGTTCACACGGCTTATTGCCGACGTAATTGCGGGGACGGATTTCGCCCCGCAATTACGCCGGCAGCCGTGCAGCGGAGCCAGCAGCTCTCCGGCCCCATAGACACTCATTATTCATGGCGCGTACACACCGTAAATGTGCATGTCACTTTCTCCCCCCGCAGCAGATTCGCCGAGCGGGGAGAAGAGACGGAATCCTTAGCTCTCTATGAGAACTGTGGATTACCGTAATGACTGGGACGGATTCCAGCCGTACTGCAGCGCAAATACGCCGTGTGAACGAGGCCTAAGGGGTCGTTCACATGACGTGTTTGGATCTGATTTTGGATCCGAGTTGGATCTGAAAATCGCATCCAAAAATGCTGCAGCGATCAGATCCGAGACAGATCTGACACACAGCTGTGTGTTTGGATGCGTGTTGGCTGCAGCAGGATCGCTCCCTATCATTTTAAATAGGGCTCTTGCCGCGTCTTTCGGACCAAGAATTAACATGACAATTCTTGGAACGGATCCGAAAGACGCAATGAGACGCATCGGCGATCACTTGTGTGTAGGCTGATGCGCGTTTAACAGCAAAAGCAATGTAAATCACACTGCTCATTATTAGATATGCGTTTAGGTCCGTTTAGGGTCCGACAGACTGATCCAAACACGTATCTAAAAACGGATCCAAAATACCGTGTGAACATATCCCAAGACTGTCTAGTCTAAGCTCACACTGTCTAAGGCTATGTTCAGACGGCTGATTCACGCCGTAATTGCGGGACGGATTTCGCCCGCAATTACGGCGTGTGTAAGGGGGCGGGGCGGCAGCTCGCCGGCCCCATAGACATTCATTATCCACGGTGCATATACCACCGTGAATAAATGACATGTCACTTTCTCCCCGCTCGCCGTATTTCGCGAGCGGGGAGAGGAGACGGAATCCATAGTTCTCAATGAGAACTGTGGATTACCATAATGACAGGGATGGATTTCAGCCGTATTTGCACGCAATACAGCGCGCAATACGGACTCAAGTCCGTCCCAATGCTCCTCATTCACGAAAACTAACTAGCGGTAAGACTGTCTGTTGCCCATAGCAACCTATCAGCGCCTGTCTTTCATTTCTTATATTGCTGCACAGCGATGGTCTGCCGTGGATAACAGCGTCTGTTCTTCAGTTTATACATTAGGACTCTAATAAGTGCATGTTCTCACGACGTATTTTGAAAAGTAAATTTACTCTTCAAAAAATGCCTGGAGGCGGATTTTGAAGCATGTTTAAAAAAAAAAAAAATCCCATGTCCATTGTTTCCCGTGGGGATTTTACTTGCGTAAACGCCTCAAGAATTGACAAGACACTTAAATTTATGCAAGTTAAATCGTCTCTAAATACTCAGCACAAATAAGCCTTTACATTGGAGTCAATGAGAGGTCTTTAGAACATTGTCTGACGCTTATTTTGGAGAGTATTGTGGTGCGAAATGGGCCTCAAAATATGCTTCAAAATACGCTGTGTGAACATACCCTAAAACTGACCCTGTTGCCCATAGAAACCAATCAGAACTCCCAGCAACCAGAGCCCAGCTTTCATTTTCCCATAGCAACCAGAGCCCAGCTTTCATTTTCCCATAGCAACCAATAAGGGCTCAGCTTTCACTTCTCCAGCCAGATCAGTATAAGCAATGAAAGCTGAGCTTTGATTGGTTGCTACAAGCTAATGGTTGCTAGGGCAACAAGGACAGTCTTACTGTTAAGCCCACTTTAACAAATAAGGCCCGATGCATCAACCTTTTCCATATTCTGAGCCGGCCGTTGCTGCCATGGCTCCGTTTGGATACATTCACACGGCAATTTTAAAATACCTGTTGGGTTGTACAACAGAATCCGATGGTATTTTACAATCAGTTTTAATTTTTTTGTCACTTTTTTGGGATGTATTTCGTGGTCGGGTATTGGATTCGGCCCATTGACCATGAACAGTATATTTTCCCATTGGAATCCGCCGGAAGAACGCGCACGTTGCAAGTTTTTGCAAAGCTACGGTTTTTGAAATCTGTAAGGAATATGCCTTAAGCCACCCCCGGTTCTTGTAGCTTCACCCAAACCCACTACTCAACACATTTATTGAGGAAGCACTCAATTAAACAAAAACAGCAGTGGGTTGAGCCTCAAAAGGTTTCCCCCTAATTTCGTTAGCACCTAGGCCAGGGCCAGCGTAGATATGTGCTCCAAGGCACAAAGCATCAAAGAGTGGGCAGACGCCCGGTGCCGAAGTTCCATAAAGAATTATGGAATAACCGTGCATCACGAGCACACCCCAGTTTCATATTTTTAAATATGAAAGGGTTCCACACATATAGCGGTCACTCCCATATTTGTAGGACCAATAGGAAAGAAAAAAAAGGGAAACTGATACAAGGAGCAAAGCAGCGACCCAGTATTTGGTACCCAGTCATAGCTTGGACCCACCCTGCCGCAATACTGTTTCGTGTACAAAGCCAGAAACAGCATGGCCGTGGAAGCGGAGGGAGTGTAGACGATCCCAGGGGTATGACAGAGGCGTGACGTGGGATGTCCCAGTATAGTTATCAGTGACAGCCCACCGGGGCCCAGGGTCGGGTCCATTGGGAAAGGAGGTTTGTCCGAGCGTACCCGGAGCTTCCAAAACCAACAGGCTGCATTCACTCCCTATGTAAGCCCAGCACAAGGCCAACCTAAGGTCACTAGATACATCTCCCTGCTTCTTTTGTCTCTGCCCATATCCTATTTGTATTTGCACCTCTGACCAGTATATGTTTAGCTATATTCCCCATGTATATATTGTTTGTCCAGTGCGCTCACAAGGCGATTATACATATAAACTTTGATCCCGAGTTGTTCTGTTGTCCCAATCACCCCGATCCCACGTGTCCTTATTCTCGGTCTCAAATATATGGCTATCCAGGGCTGGTTCCTGGCCCGGTTATGAGTCTGTAACGGACCAGGCTTACAACTAAGGCTATGTTCACACGGCATAATTGCGGGGCGTAATTACGCCGGGACATCGGGAGCTCGTGCCGACTCAGGCGGCGCGGCATTGATTACTAGCGGTGCGTATTCGCCGCTAGTAATTGACATGTCACTTCTTTCCCCGCTCGGCGAATCGTACGAGTGGGGAGGAGAGGCGTAATCCATAGTTCTCTATGAGAACTGTGGATTACTGTAATGACTGGGACGTAGCTCGGCCCGTATTGAGCGCAGTACGGCGCGAAATACGTCCCAATTTCACGCGTGTGAACATAGCCTAACGAGGAACTGGTGGCAGTCTACCGGACTGGCAGAGTTCTGTTTCACCGGTGCGGATGAACAGATATCTCCCATCTATTCAGGGTTGTGGGCGAGTGGGGTATCCTCTCGCACTCCCTGGGTCTTGTGCCTGTGTGGACAGGGGTTAACTGTGAAACCGTTTCCGGATGACCTTGCACACCCCTATGGGGGGAGTGCAACGTCACGAACACACCCTAAGGCCTCGTTCACACGGCTTATTTGGGCACGGATTGGCGCCGTACTCCGCGCCGGATTTGCGCTTCAGTACGGCGCCAAACCGTCCCCCGTCATTACGGTAATCCACTGCTCTCATTTGAGAAAAAGTGGAATCCGTCGCTCCTCCCCGCTCGGCAAATCCGCCGCGGGGGGAGAAAGTGACATGCACATTATTTACGGCGCGGACGTGCCGTAAACAATGCATTGTTATGGGGCCGGGAGCGGCGCCACTGCCACGCTCCGGCCCCGCCCCCATCCCTTATTCACGGCGGATTTGTGAGCTCAATACGGCTCACAAAACCGTCGGGAATAAGCCGTGTGAACACGGCCTTAGGGCATGTTCCAGAATAAAGATAATAATGGAATGCGCTCACCATACAAACCTCGTGCGTAGCTTGAATGCTTTCAGCTGAGTAACACACCTCCGTCAGGCAATCACGAACATACGTGTACCGTGAACAAGGGCGTTTTGTAATGCCCGAAACGCGTTGGTCCTTGCTTGTACTGCACCCTGTCTGCATGTTGGTTACAATAAAGTAACTTGTTTTCACCGTTACCGCTGGATCCGCTTCTTTATATTTTTTAAGGGTATGTTCACATGGCTTATTTAGCTGCGTATTTTGGCGCGCATTTCGCCGCGTAGAGCTATGGATTACGCGTCGTCTCCCCGATCGTATTGTACGTGCGGGGGGAGGAGGGGGGGGGGATTGCATGCCAATGGGGCCCCACCAGCTTTGGAATTATGTGCCGATCAGCGCGTGGTTCCAAAACATACGGCGTATTGCGCCGCGTACTATACGCACCACAATAGGCCGTGTGAACATACCCTTAGAGAGGCCGTCAACTCTCGAGTGGACACGAGCCTTCGACAAAATCCTTGTCACTTTGCAATATGTGTCCATTAACAGTGTCCTACCTATTCGGAAATATCCCCTCTGTATGGGCTGCATCAGCCCCTCAGGTTGCTATAGCTACAGACCTGTTCTCTCGCCTCTGATAGGCTGCCAGCACTGGTTGCTATCGCTACAGACCTGTTCAATCTCTCCTAATAGGCTGCCAGCACTGGTTGCTACAGCCTTGTTCCATCTCTCCTGATAGGCTGCCAGCCATGGTCGTTATAGCTTCAGACCTATTCAGTCTCTCCTGAAAGGCTGCCAGCACTGGTTGCTATAGCTACAGACCTGTTCAATCTCACCTGATAGGCTGCCAACACTGGTAGAAGCCAGTAAACAAGCCCCTGAATTCAAAGTAAAAGCAAGAAAACAGGTAAGGTAAGATGAATCAATGTAGTGAGACAACCGCTTCAACAGTCCGTTTTCAAATCCGAAATCAGTCATACAAACCGACTATAAACCCTCGCCGTGTAGGCCGACGCCGCGCTGGCTTGTGATCACCATCTAACTGCAGTCCTTTCTGTTTCCAGCATGATGAATGTCAGCATCACCTCGGTAACCGACCTTATGTTCGCGCTGGACGTTCCTTACACAGCCGGAGAGATCACGATCGCGGTCACAGCCGCTTTGGGAAACATCCTGGTGTGTTTTGCCGTCCTACAAGACCGCAAGTTATGGACTGTGACCAATTACTTCCTGGTGTCGCTGTCGGTGGCAGATGTATGCGTGGGGGCGTTTGCCATCCCCTGGCCAATCCTGACGTCCATAGGCCTCCCCCTATAAAACGTGGCGCTCTGCGTGCTTTTGGTGTCCACGCTCCTCCTGCGGCCCGGGCGCACCACCTTCCGCCTGCTGGCCATCTCCGTGGACCGCTACATCGCTATCCTCAACCCCCTGCGGTACAAGAGCATAATGACCCCCCAGAACACGTTCATCCTCATCGTAGCGGCCTGGATCTTCGCGTCTATTATCGGGCTGCTGCCCCTCATGGGCTGGCATAAGCCCCCACCCTTGCACGGCTACTGCCTCTTCGTCCACGTCATTGACATGACTTACCTGGTATATGTATTTTCCTTTGTCTGCTTCTACGTACCTCTAATAATTATGGTGGTCATCTATAGCCACATCTACAACGCGGTGAGAAAGCAGCTGCATGGCACAGTGGCGGGCATGCAACAGGGCAAGCACGACGCAGGGATGAAGGAGTTCAAGACGGCCACGTCCCTATTCACCATTATTTTCTTCTTCATGTTATGCTGGGCCCCCCTGCACATCATGAATAGTATCAGCCTGTTATGCCCCCAGTGCTACATCCCTCCCATCATCCTAAATATTGGAATCATCCTCACCCATGCCAACTCTGCCCTCAACCCTATCATGTATGTCTACAAGCTGAAGTCCTTTAGAAATACCTTCAAGAAAGTCGTCCTCTGCAGGAACCCTGCAGTCACCCCGACCAAGCGGAACAATCAGACCTCCGTCACTCACCTGCGCTAACACATTGCGACGCCACCGCTGCTTCTGTAACCTGGGGGTAGGTTATCATGCCTAGGACATAGGCTATCCCTTTAAAGAGGACCTGCTGTGACATCTGACCTGTCTTAGGACATACTCCAGGATTACTGGAGTATGTCCTCTTATAATATTGTGCTGTTCCTCAGTTACTCCTCCTGGATATGTATTACTGAATCTGTCAGCTGGGTGTTACCCATGGGGGGGGGGGGGTGTAACTGCACACAATGGTAGGCAGCACTGATTGGACAATGTCTGCCTGTGCAGGGACAATCCCCAAAGTGATAACACCCATCTGACAGATTCAGTAATCAATTTCCAAATCGATAGCCACAAGAAGAGGATTAGCGCTAGTGTAAATGTAGAAACATGACACTTGAGCAAACCACCACTATATTAGGATCATCATTTATTTGAACATTCGTAAAAGACAACGCGTTTCGCGAGCCAAACCGAGCTCACTTCCTCAGGTCAGTAAGTGTAGAAGCACATTTAACAGTCTAAAAAGACTTGTTCTGACATCTCAGTCTTTTTAGACTGTTACATGTGCTTCTACTCTTTGTGACCGGAGGAAGTGAGCTTGGTTTGGCTCGCGAAACGCGTTGTCTTTTACTAATGTTCAAATAAATGATGATTCTAATATAGTGGTGGTTTGCCCAAGTGTCATGTTTCTACATTCACACTAGCGCTAATCCCTTTCTTGTGGCTATCGGTATATGCTATCCGTGGATCCTTTGTGCTGGGATTTCCTCGTGGATTTAAGATATTTACTGGCAGCTTTGGTGGGAACCGAATTGGTTCTAAGGGTATGTTCACACGATGTACTGCGGCACATACAGTACATCGTGTGTCATGGGAGCTCGCGCTGCTCAGCGCACTCCCGCACCCCGGGGATGGGGGGGGGGGGGGCAGCCCGCCCGCCCCAAAGACAGTCATTACCTGCAGCGGGTATTCACCGCCAGTAATTGACATTTCACTTATCTCCCGCGCGTACAATACGATCGGATTGTACGAGCGTGGAGAGAAGGCGTAATCCATAGCTCTCTATGAGAACTATGGATTACCGTAATTTTGACGCGCATCTCGCCCATATTAGAGTGGAAATACGACGCGAAATGCGTGCTGAAATTATGCCGTGTGAACATACCCTAAAAGTGACTGTATGCATTTTACCATCTTTGTACAACCTTCCCGGGTGAGCAGCTTCATACACTAACTTAAACCCTAGTCTACATGATTTTACTTCACATGTGTGCGCCTCGGACCCATTTTTTTTCTTTTTTAGCACTCCTGTTTTTTAGTAATCAATTAATAGGAGGAATAACAGAGGAACAGCACAACACAGCGTTATAAGAGAGGAGGCTCCAGAATTCTGATTTCACAGGGAACACAAGGATTAAACAGACATTTTCTCATAACTCTTGTGTTCCTCTGTTATTCCTCCTATTAATTGATTACTGAATCAGTCAACTGGGTGTTACCAAATGGGGGAGAAGGGGTGAGAGGTGTCCCTGTACAGTCTGGCATTGTCCAATCAGAACTGACAGTCAGTGTGTGTAGGGACACATCCCCTTAAAACTGGAACGGTAATGGCCTTATGACTGATTCAGTAATACAGTTCCAGGAGGAATAACAGAGGAACAGCACAGCACAGAGATATAAGAGAAAAGGCTGCAGGATTGTTATGTCACAGGGAGGACAATGATTTACTAACACAGATCTGTCAGGAGAGGCTTTTCCAAAAGTATTACTGAATCAATCAACAAAGTGTTGTCATTGGGAGAGAAAAGGTGTCTGTCAGCTCAGATTGGACAATATCAGACAGTGCAAGGACACGTCCCCCAAATTGGTAACACCCAGTTGACTGCTTCAGAGTTATAAAAATGTATTTTAGTAAATCGCTGCGTTTCCTGTGACACAACAATCCTGGAGCCTCTTCTCCTATAACTGTTGTGCTGTTCCTCTGTTATTCCTCTGTATAACTGAATCAGTCAGATGGGTGTTACCAACTGGGGGGTGGGAGTGTCCTGCACAGTCAAACTGCCCAATCAGTGCTGACAGTCAGTGGGTACAAGGACACGGCCCTCTAAGAACTGGAATTGTAATGGGCTTATGACCGATCTAGTAATGCATTTCCTGGAGGAACAACAGAGGAACAGCACAACACAGAGTTATAGGAGAAGATGCTGCAGAATTGGTATATCACAGGGAGGACAAGGATTTACTGACACAGACCTGTCAGGAGCGGCACAGGGTCTCCAAGATTTAATGAAAGGGATTCTCCAGTTTGGTGTAAATGAAGCTTATTCGTTGTAGATTGAAGATTTTTACAACTTGCTAATATACTTTATATTTCAATTTCTCACCAATTTTAAGATCCCCATTTGTTTTCAGTGAACAAGTGCATTCACTCCAGAGGCTAAAAATTGGCATCATTCCCTACATCCTACAGCTGAAGGTTTCTGTGCAGTCGTCACAATCCTTCGGGTCTGAGGACAGGCCATCAGTATTTGATCTGTGAAGGTTTCATCCACCGGACCCCCCTCTGATCACAAGAATAAAGGTGCCGTAGCACTTGATGCTGGGGTGCTGCAGTCCATTTAAAAGAGATGTCTAGAATAAGAAAAACCTGGCTATTTCCATTCAAAAACAGCGCCACCTCTGTCACAGAATGTGCCTGGTATTGCAGCTCTATTTTTACTATTTTGCCATAGGCAAACTTAACTATCAGTTCTCAGTCTATAAAGCACTAAAACTTAACTTTTATTATATACAACACTTAACCTCATTAACACACTTTTTAAAAACCTGATTTCTAACCTCTCAATTTGTCTCATAAATTTATCCCTTTCTAATTGTGAAAGAATAACTCCTTTTCTATTATCAAATCTGGTGGGACACCACCTATTATATCAGCATCGAAACCCTATATATACAGTGATTTGCTAACTGTAAAAAGGAATCCCAAACATCCTACTTGGGCAGTCATTCTTAATCTGATGGGCATGAAGCATACAAGGTTTCCTTGTGATACCCTCTGCAGCAGATGACACAGTAGAATGAGTTAGAAAATCACAAAATTAAAATGTCATGCCTGACCTCCCCAACATGTTTCACCAGCTAACTGGCTTCATCAGCGGATAGAGGTCCGGTCGGGTATTGCAGCTCAGCTCCAGGGCAGTGAATTGGTCTGAGCTGCAATACCAGACCTACCCTGTGACAGAGGTGGCGCTATTTTTGAAACGAGCTTGTTCTTATCCTAGACAACCGCTCTAATGGTTTCCCAGGCACAGCGCTTCTTTCTATGCATGGCCGAGTCTGGTACTGCAGCTCAGTCCCTAGTCATGACAATGAGACTAAGCCGCAGAAGCAGGCCCAACTGCACGTCTGCTGGAGCACAATGGCCATGGTCTCCTGCTGCATGGTGGGGGTCACTGCTAAACCACTGATGGCTTATCCTAAACCTTCCACATGTACTTGTGGAAAATTCCTTTAAGGACACGGTTCACTGACCCTTTGGAGCAAAAGAAAGGACAGCTTTTTTTTTCCCAGTGTTTTTGTCCCTTTCTCAGAAAAAGGATATTCCTGATCGGCCAAAAAACTTTCCTACTAAATATGAAAAACGACTCCTGTATAACCTACCTCCCCCGGTTTCTCCCAGAAAAAATTCTGCTACCCAATCACTAAGAAGCCAACAGGATTGTGTGATGATGTCTTTGGTTGTCATTATGATTTAAAAAGAGAAAACACAGTAGTTTGACAATAAATGGCTTCACCCGACCACAAAAAAACCGAGTGGAGAAAAGGTTTTTATGTCATTAATCATATTCTCTGATTTTAAAAAGGGCCGGCCAAAAATTTTTGCCGGGGTTATGTGAAAAAACCCTTTTGATTCCCCAACCCGTTTTTCCTCCAGGGGTGACTCACCTATTTGTGGTGCAGGGGCACTGTGTTTCATTAATTACCCCATTCCTAGTTAAACCTGTATTTTCCCCCAGAGTGCACCACTATTTGTGGTTTTCAGTCCCCTGTGTACATACAATTACCCCATCCCGAGTTTTCTTTGTTTTATACTCCCCGGGCTGCCTCACTTTTTTGGTGGTGCAGTAAATGTGTACATAAATTAAATTATTTGTAATGGGTTCCCGAGTTACATCCTGTATTATCTCCCGACTGCGCTCCCCTATTCTGGGTGGTGCAGTTTATTGTACATACATTCTTATTTCCTTTAATTTATCCTTGGGGTTTTCATTCCCGTATTATCCCCCAGAGCTGCCAAATCATATTCTGTGGTGCAGTCAAAAGGACATAATTACTTACCCGTACTGATCCCGGTTACATCCTTATTATCTCCAGAGCTGCTCACTATTCTGCTGGTGCAGGGCACTGTGTACATACATTAAATTATCCTTTTTACTGATTGAGTTTCTTTTTGTTTTTATTTCCCCCAGAAAAACCCCCCCAATTCTGCTGGTGCAGTCCAAAGTGTACATTTCATTCCTTTGATCCTTTAAGGGTTTAAACCTGTTTTATCCTCCCGAGCGCACTCACTATTCTGCTGGGGCAGTCACTTTTACAAACATTTCTTATCCTTTTATGATCCCGAGTTAATTTCCCGGAAATTTTTCCCCCCGAGCTCCTCAATATTTGCTGGTGCAGTCACTGTGTACATACATTACTTATCCTGCACCGATCCTGAGTTACATCCTGTATTATCCTCCAGAGCTGCACTCACTATTCCTAGCAACCACTTTTTTCCCCCCCGAACAAAAGTGGATGTTAAAACTTTTTTTGAAGCGATGTGGACTGATCCCTGCTGGGGGACAGCAGCCCAAACAAAACCCAGACTCCTTCTTCACGGCCGGGACCCTTGGTTTTTCAATCCCCTTTTTCTTCTGCGTTTGAGGGGGTTTTTGAAACCCTTCATTTGGCTGGCCTTACTTTGGCAAGGAAGCCAAGATCATCTCTGCGGCTCACAAAACAGTCGGGGTGATACCAGCGATCGATCATGCCCAAACGGGGCCCCCTTCCACATCCAGGGTTTCGTAATAACCCGGCCCTGACCCTCAAAGGAAAAAAACCACCGAGGGCCCTTTAAACCCTGGGCACCCTAGAGAGGGGGGACAGGGCCACCTACACAGGTCCGGGGACCGGGGCACCCTAGGGGGGGGGGGAAAAGGGCCACCCACGGGCCCCGGGGCCCGTGCCCCCTAAGAGGGGGGGGAAGGGCCCCCTTTACCACAGGCCCCCTAAACCGTAAAACCCAGAGGGGGGGGGGGACGGGGCCCCCTTTCCCCAGGCCCTGACCGTGCCCCCTAGAGAGGGGGGACAGGGCCACCTACACAGGTCCATGACCGGGCCCCCTAGAGAGGGGGGACAGGGCCACCTACACAGGTCCGTGACCGGGCCCCCTAGAGAGGGGGGACAGGGCCACCTACACAGGTCCGTGACCGTGCCCCCTAGAGAGGGGGGGGGACAGAGCCACCTACACAGGTCCGTGACCGTGCCCCCCAGAGAGGGGGGACAGGGCCACCTACACAGGAGAGGTTTCTGAGGTGTCCTATGAGGAGACTTTGCAGGTCTCTGGTTCAGATTTTTAAGCTACACACATGAATTATTATACATTTTGCTTTGATGCATAGTTTTGTGAAGGTGCAAATGAGTGTAAAGCGCCAGGTGACTTCTCAAAAATTTTCCCCGGGTTATTTGGTCACTGAATAAAAGGGATTTTGGGGTGAAAGGGGGGAAAAATCGGGTTTTATAGACCTAGGCGAAGCGCCTGTAACCGCCCCAGCAGGGGGTTTTACGCAGGGGTTTTTAACCTTTTTGGGATCTTTTCCTCGCGGGCCCTTGAGGTGTTTTTGTTGGCCCTTGGCATATTCAGCGGCGAAATCATTCAGCGTCATATCTCCTTTAGTTTCACCTCCAGGTCCTGAAGAGGAGGGGAGAGGAACAAAGTCAGCAGGATAATCAACGTGCATCAAAGTAGAGCTCCGACTGGTGTCTATGGGCAACACAGACAGTCTCAGTGCTAGACAGTTTTCATACATAGGGCCCAAAGTACTCAAAAAGTTCCCGGGAACCCTTTTAAATCCGGGTTTTAACATAAAACCCAAAAGGAAAGGTTCCTCCAAACCTCCCGGGGCTGCTGCTCCCCCGGACTCGATGGCCTTCTTGATCTTCTCCTGGTCCTCCCAGCCCCACCCCCGTAACCCATCGATTTTCCCCTTTGTTCAGGACCCCGCGCCCGGGCTTCCGAAGCAGGAGTGTGGTGCCAGTGGGGGGCCCTTTTCCATAAACATGGGCGACTGCAAGAACAAGGAGAATCACACAATGAGCATCGGTCTCCTGACTCGTCGGGGGGTAAAGGGGCTGGGACCCTCCCAGATTTAGGCACCCCGAGGAGTTCCTGGAAGCAAAAGGCCCAAAAAGCCAGCGCTTTGTTTTGCCCCTTTGGATTTGGGTAAGGAGTGACTCCAACGCTGCAAGAAACCATGGTGGATAGAAGATGGACCGGGTGGGGGGAAATTTTGGGAGAAAAACCCCTTTAAAAGATGTATTTTCCATAAAAAAACTTTTTTGGCACCAAAAAACCGCCTTTCCTAAGTACAAAGGGGGGCAAAAAACTAACTTTCCCAGAATCCCGAGTGGCAAACCTGCCTACTGAAAGGAATTGTCCACCTCGTAAAAAATAAATAAATAAAAGCAGCAGCTCCTGGGCCACCAGTAAAATTAAAAAAAAAACACAACTTGTACTCACCTTCTTCCAGTGCTGCCCCCTCTCCGGCCTTCTGTTAACACGCCGTCGCTTCTGAACAAACACCTCCCTGCAGCAGCCAGCGATTGCCTTCTTTTCGTCTTTGCGACGCAGCCCCCAAATTTCAGGGGCCCCCATCAGTAAACGCCTCCGCACCAAAGCGACGCCGTGTCCACAGAATTGGAGGAAGGTAGTAAAAGTTTGTTTTTCATTTTACAGCTGCTGCTTTTTTTTCCATAATGGACAATTCCTTTAACCTCTTAAGGACGTAGCAATTTTTGGATATCTCTGCAGAGCTATATGAGGGGATTAAGATGTACTTTATAAGGCTACATCCACACAATACAGCAAAATACTCGTCAGATTCTGACTCCTGGGACCGCATTGTCCGACGGGGTTTTTTTGGGATGGGGTTTTTAAACCCTTTGATAAAATCCCACTGGAAAACCCAAAGGGGCTGTGGAGTCGGGAAAATCGAAGCCCGTTAAAAAGGGGACCACCGACCCCAAAAATATAAATAAGTTTTTCCAGTTATTTCGATGCAAAGAGAAAGGGAATTGGGCCCGGGGCCATTGCTACTGCTCCCATATCTTAAAGTCTCATTACAGAGGAGGGGAATTGATGCATGGAGGGGGAAAAAGGCTGCCCCCAGGGGAAAAGTTTCGCCCCCCAGGGAAAAACAGTTTTCAGAAAAATTTTTCACTTGTTTTCCCAAAGAAGAAAGAAAAATTTTCAACCATTCTTAAAAAATGACTGTTGGGTTTGAGGAAATTTCCCTTTTAAACCCCCTGACTTTGATCGAGTTTTTGCCCCCTGGTCACCGTTTTTCCCCCCAAAACCCAAGTTAGGGGTAGAGGGGCCCGTTCCACCCTGGAAATAAGAATCAGATTTTTAAAGGGTCATGTATGCGGGGATCTGATGGAGGCAATCCCTTTTCTAAAACAAATTAAAGGACTCCCAAATGTTCCTGCATGTTTTGCATTTTTTACAATTTTTTTTTTGTTCAAAAAAAGTCGTATCCAAAAAATTATATTTTCACTGACAAGAAAAAAGGGAAACAAGGGTTTAAAACTTGTGACTTTCAGGCCCCCAATATTTTTCACTCCCGCTGTGTCATGAGGCTACAAAAAATTTATATACAGTCATCTTACCTATCTTTACAAAAATTTTGGGATTTTCCCAAGTATTTAGATCTCCCTTAGTTCTCCCGGATTCTTTCCTGTAACTGCATTTTTTTCCTGTTTTCCCTCCAAAAAATTTAAAAAGTTTTTAATTTTTGTATTATTTTGTTAATATTTGGGAAACCCAAATTTTGGGTTTTTTTAAAAAAAACCCCCCTTTAATCCTTCGGGGCCCCTAAATCATATTCAAGCAGGTTTTGCCCCAAAAATTTCTGACCCCATTTCCCCTTCTCCCACATTCCCAATTTTTGGTGCGGGATGGACCTTGGAACAAATAACCCGCTTTTTCTTCAACTTACCCACAAGTGTTCAAAATATCAAAAAAATTTTTTTTAAACCCTTTTGCTTGTCCCGTGTCTGTTCTACCTTTAAAAAGCTTGATTATTGTATTTATTTAATGGTGGATTTAAAAAGCCCCGATGTTACCATTTTACTACAGTAAAGTTATCCCCTTAAACAAAGCCCCCGGTATGAGGGAGCAAAGGGGTCCCGGGGGTTTGGGAAATTTAGGAGTCGGGGCTTTGGCTTGCCGACCCCCACCCTGGTTTTCCCAAAGTGTTTTTTGTAGGCAACTTTTTTCCCCCAATTTTCCTTTGGAAAAGGGTAAGGTTTAGAAAAAAAAAACAAAAAACAAATAAAAAAAACACACAACCCACTTCTGGTGTTGATTTTTTTTTTCATAAACATGCAAAAGGGAAAATTTAAAAATTTTTGGGGGTTTTGTTTTTGTCAGAAATTTTATAGACCCGACAATGTTAATTAGGACTTTTTTTTCTATATGGTAAACTTTTTTTTTTTTTTAGATTGTTCACATCATTTATTCTCCCCTAGGGTAATTGAACATACAATTGCTCGTACTATATACTGCAGCCCACTGCATACCATGATGGGTATAAGTGGCATTAAAGAGGTTCTCTTATGACGCAGTTTCACCTAACCCCCAGTCCTTCAACATTCTGTCAGGGGGGGGTGTGGGGCGGGTTTTTCGCTTTTAGGCTCCCCCCTCCCCCGGTCAAGGCTGGGGGGCGGTTCTACAGCTTTTCCCGGGTCCCCCCCCCCTGGTTTAGGCTGTGTGGGGCCGGTTTTTACAGCTTTTCCCCGGGTCCCCCCCCCCTGGTCAGGCTGCGTGGGCGGTTCTACAGCTTCCGGCTCCCCCCTCCCTGGTCAGGGTGTGGGGGGCCCGGGTTTTACACTTCCCCGGCCCCCCCTTCCCCGGTCAGGGTGTGTGGGGGGTTTTTACAGCTTGGGTCCCCCCCCCCTGGTCAGGCTGTGTGGGGCGGTTCCTTTCACTTCCGGCTCCCCCCCCTGGTCCCGGCTGGTGGGGCGGTTTTTACAGCTTCCCGGGTCCCCCCCCCTGGCGGCTTTTTGGGGGATTTTTTACACTTCCGGCTCCCCCCCCCCCCGGTCAGGCTGTTTTGGGCGGTTTCTACACTTCCCGGGTTTCCCCCCCCCCTGGGCAGGTGGGGTGGTTTGGGGGGGGCTACAGCTTCCGGGTCCCCCCTCCCTGGTAAGGGTTTTGGGGGGGGTTTCTACAGCTTCCGGCTCCCCCCTCCCCGGGCAGGGGTGTGGGCGGGGGTTTTTACAGCTTCCCGCCCCCCCCCCCCTGGTCGGCTGTGGGGCGGGTTTTTACAGCTTCCGGCCCCCCCTCCCTGGGCAGGCTTGGGGGGCGGTTTCACTTCCGGCTCCCCCCCCCTGGCAGGCTGTGGGCGGTTTTATTCCGCTTTCCCCCCCCCCCCCTGGTCAGGGGTGGGGGGGTTTTAAAAGCTTCCGGCTCCCCCTCCCTGGGCAGGTGTGGGCGGTTTAAAGCTTTTTCCGGGCCCCCCCCCCCGGGAGGGGTTGGGGGGTTCTACCTTTTCTGCCTCCCCCCTCCCTGGTCCAGGCTGTGGGCGGGGGGTTTTACGCTTCAGGTCCCACCCCCCTTGGGTTTAGCTTGTGGGGGTTCTACAGCTTTTTGGCTCCTTCTACCTGTTTTAGGCTGTGCGTGGTTTTTACTGCTTCCGACTCCCCCCAGCCCGTCAACTGGGCAGTTTAAGCAGCAAAAATACTCAGTGATCTGTAGTGCCAAAGCTTTCAGATCTCTTTAAAGGGGGGGATTCAGATTCCCCTGTTTTTTAAAATTTTTCATCCGATTTTGCCTTTAGAACCCCATCAGATGTCGAGTATTTTATGCCCAAATTTTGGGGGATTTTTTTCCCCAAATGGGTTTACAGTCCCGACACAAGTCCCATCATTCCTATGGGTTTTTTCGAAAAAATTTTTCCCGGGTATGGCCCCAAAAAAAAAACCGGGTCTCAGCTAAAGTTTCATGCACCAACATATGGGACAAACCCTAGGGATTTTTCAAAAAACAGGTTCTAAAAAAACTTGAGAACTGGTCCCCCCCAGCTTCTCGCTATATAAAAATGACAACAGAATTTTATCTGCATTTGGGAAAGCTGGGTAAACACCAAAGGGTTACACACAGCTGGTTGCCAAGATCCCAGCCCAAAAGGGGTCTTGGGTTTAAAACAGGGCCCAAACGGGGGGACAGTAAAGGGCCTGGGGGGCTGAAATTTGGTTTGAAAGGGGTTTGATTAGCCAGTTCCTCCTCCATAGTCCATTTGGGAAAGGGAAAACTGCAATTTAATTTCCCAAAATTTTTGGGAGGGCCCTTTGGCCTCCGACAAATACCTTTCCCAAAGATATGGAAAAAAAAAATTTTAAAATGCAAGCGATTTTTGTGAAATTTTCCCCATGGCCAGGATCCACATCCAAAAGCCCCCCAAAAAAACCCATCGCCCTGACAAAGTGGGCCGCCAAAGGGATGATAAATTTGGCGCCCCCCAAAACACATTTATAGGTTGCCCAATCCCCCTGAAATCTGCAGGTTCGGTCAAGGGAAAAGCTAGGGGGTAGGGCGGCCCCCCGCCCTCCCCCATCTGCAGCTTTTTTCCAAGAGGGGGAGAGCAGCGGTTAAAATAGGCAGGGGTTTTTCTTAAAACGGACACATTTCCCGCATTGGAGCCGTTTTAAACAAACGGGGGGCTAATAAAAGGGGGAGGCGAGGTGCACAAACCCGGGCCCCCACCCAGAAAAGTTTTCTGCGCCCCCGAAACTCTGGCAAAATTTGGGACCAAAAAAGGGCTGTAAAATATTGCCAAAACCCTGCTGGCAACCTATCAGGGAGATCAAACAGGTTTGTAAACTATAAGACCAGTGCCGGGGACCCCAAACAGGGGAGATCGGCAGGGCGGTAGCTATACCAATGTGCTTGGGAGGCCCATCAGAAGATTTGGGGTTTAGGTTGTCTTTAAGCAAAAAGAGGAGCTGATGCAGCCCCTACAAGAGGGGGTATCTAGGAATAGGTTTGGGACACTGTTAAATTTGGCATATTTTGCAAATGGACTTTTTTTTGCCCTGATCTTTAAAAAATAAAAACGGGGTTTTTGTAGGAGCAACCCCCTTTTAAGGGGGGGAAAATTAGGCCCCCGGGTTTTTGAAAATTAAGGGCAGACCAGGTTTGGGGACTGCAAGGGTTAAAGTTTACACGGTGATTTTGATGCTGTTTTTGGACCCTTTCCCCTCGCCCCAAATGCAGCATCAAAAAAAACCTCCAAAACCCGCCCCAGTTTATTTTATTTTATTCCCCATTTAAAACGGCCATAGTTTACACAGAAAAAAGGTTTTTTTAGGGGTCTAAAGAAGCTCAGAAAACAAGTGCCATGTCAATTCTTACAGCGTTTTCAATGCTAAAAATCCCCATAGGAGTCCATGGAGAGCTTCAAAACCTTGGCGCGGTTTTTTGACCAAAGGGTTTTTTACTCTCTTTTTTAACCCCGTTTTTTTTTTTCCCCCATTTAATTTGTTTTGGGGTTTCCAAAAGGAAACCGTGTTAAACCCCTTTTCAAAACCTCTCCAAAAAACAGCGCCGCACGGAGGAGCTTTTCAGACAATTTTGATGCCGATTTGGATGCCAAGAATTCATCATCCAAATCAACCGTGTGAACATAACCGAAGACCGTCTTACTAGAAAAGGGCCCCATTTTTTAAAACTGTCCCAAGCGGGGAAGACTGGGCCTTTTTTTGCCCTTACAACCAAACCCCAGCTCATTTTGTAGCCCCAAAAAAGAAACCCCCTTTGCAACCAGAAAACCCCGCTTTCATTTCCCAAAAGTGCTTGGGAAAAATGAAGCTGAAACCTGATTGGTCACCAAAAAGCCCAAATTTCTCCTTGTTGCCCGTTCACCAAAACTCATAGTGACCAACAGAGCTAGCCCTTTTATTTTTCCCGAGCACTTTTAAAAAAAAAAAAAGCTGGGCTCTGATTGGTTTGTGTTGCCCCCTAGCCCAAAAAGAGCTCAGCTTTAATTTTTATGTACTGCTCCCGGAAAAGTGAAAAGGCCCAGCTCTGATTGGTCGCTATTAAACTCTGGGGGTTACTAAGTTCAAAAAAGGAACCCGTCTTTTGGCATGGTTTTACCCCATCCTTTGAAGTGTAGTTTTTCATGAAATACATTTTAAACACGTCAGGGGCACTTTTTTATTCCTTTTCCCCTGTAAAAACAAGACTAATTGCGGGGTGTAAATTTTTGCGCGTTTTAATGCACCTAATTTAATTTCCTTTTCAATTTTCCCGAGGAATTTTTTGTAGTTTAAAAATCCCCCTAGAAATTCCCAAGGGGGAAGCGGGTTTTCGGGTGCGTAAAAAACCCCTCCAAAAAAAACGCTCCACACCCCGGGTTTTAAAAAACGCTTGAAAAAAAACCCCCTTACTCAGGTTCTTTTGAAGCAGATTTTTGGAAAACCTATGTTGAAAACTTAAAAGGAGTTTTCTCCCTTTTTAGAGTTTAAAAGTTGCATTAAAGAAATTTTCTCTGGGCACTTCCTGGTTCAGAAGGGCTTATTTGGATTAAACTCCATTTCTTGTAAGCTCGTGCCCCTGCTGTGGGTTTCAGATGCTAATTAGATCAAAATTGTTTCTCAAACACTAAAAAGGGCTTTTTTATCTGATCCCCAAAACAAAAAAACCCCAAAATTTCGTTCTGTTTTTTTTTACATAAATCAAGCTTTTTACTGCTGTCACACAGGGCCCCTGCTGCTACCGTGTGATGACATCATCACTTTTTATTCATTGAAACCAAAAAAGCAAAGGGGGAAAAAGGGTTTTAAGGGCAGTTACTGAGGGGAAAAGAAATAGCCAGGGAGGTCATAAAATTTTCCCTTTTATTCCCCTTTGGGAAAAAAAGAGGAACAAAGCAATATATTTTGGGAAAAAGCTTTATTTTGTGTTCCCTTTCAATTTGGGAAAACTATTCTTTGTAGCGAGGGCAAACCCCTTTTTAAATTTTTCATTTAAAAAATGGGGTGGGGAACACAGCTTTATACCTTTTTACCTATTTAAAAAATGAGGGCCCCACTTTATACATCTGCCGCACCATTCCCTTTTGGGTTCAAAATTAAAAAGGACATGTTTTCAGTAAAGGGGGGTTTTTTTTATTTTTTTTTTTAAAAAACCCAAAACTCCCCAATATATTTTTTTTGGGGGGGGGGGGGGGGGCGTTTTTTTTTCCCCAGCACTTTTATGCAGTTAAAAATTCCTTTAAAATTTAATAGTGTCTTTTCTAGCTGTGTGAGGAACTTTTCTAGGGCGGGGAGATAATCTGGGGTGAACAGGAACAATCTTGGCCTCCTGGGACGATTTAACAGGCTTGGGATGGCAAGCCAAAGCCCATTTGACCCTCAATTTCCCGACCCCCCGACCCCTAACAGGCCATTTTTTTAATATAATTTATGTAGTAAATGGAAAACATCGGCTGTTTATCACCTTTAGTACAATAAAAAGTTTTTTATAACAAAACACTGACAAGAAAAGGGAAACAATGTTTTGAACATCTGACTTTCAGGCCCATATTCAACCGTCCTACGTTTGTACATGAGACCCCCATCATTTTATAGAAAATACCCTTCCCTATCTTTTACTAAAGTGCCCGGAAAAGTTTTTTAGTATTGCTAAATTTCTTAGATTTTTTTCCCCTGTAACTGATTGTTTTGTTTTGCCCCAAAAAATCAAAATGTTAATTTTTTTTTTTTTGTTGTATTTGGTAAATTACCTTTTGTTTTTCAGCTCTGCCGAACCTTCTGGGTTGGGTCAGTTAAAAGGGGTTTCCCCCTAAAATTGATCCCAGGTCTTTTACAGTTCCCAATTTGGGGTGAGATGGACTTGGGTATGAATGATTGGGTTGAGGTCTGGGGACTGTGGAGGCCAATACAGCAACTCTACTTTCATTGTCATTGACCCTTCTTCTCCAACCTTGACTCTGCTTCAGGTCGTTGTCTGCTGGACACATGTCTTTCCTTTTCTTTCCCCATTGTACTGGAGTGATGAAGTGATCATCTTGTAGGACCTCCTAGAGCTCAGCATTGGGGTTTCACATCCACCCTGGTCAAGTATCCAACAACCCCCCATTCCTCAGGTTTTCCCCAAATTTACAGTTCCTATTTTTTCCCCATTATCCCCTTTTCGGGTTCTTCCCATTCCCCCATCAAGCCCGGTCTATTGACTTTCATCTCTTCGTTTCCAAATCCCCGTTTCCAATCTTCCATTTTCTACTTTTCTGTAAACTTTTTCCCCGGGCGCTTCTTATGAGGAGATTGAAGTGCGGCTTCTTCCCCTTTTTTCGGGCCATCATTCCGACCTGTGTAATGCGCCGGTGCTTGCATGGAGTCTGTGATCTCCTCTTAGAAGCCCACGAGCCGCCTCCACTGCTGTCTTAGCGTCAGAACTGGTCGACCTTGTGATGAGCGACTTGTTGGCTGAATTTTCCCTGGACGTCACCTTTGGCTTTGGACGGACTTCATTCCCTATTCTTCCCCCTGTCGGGGCCCCACATGATGCAGTGGCAATGTTCTCGGCCCAGAACGCTATCGATGAGCGGATGATGTGCTTCTCTTTTTTGGGGAATCTTCTTCATGGCCTCGAACCAGTGACCTTTCACTTGGGACTCAACCTAATAACACTGAGCTATTAGGGAATGTGAGAACAGGTAGTCTTTTGTCCCACGACCAGGAGCAAAACAGTAACAATGCAGATACATGACCAGAATCTGCAGAACTCAGTAGATGCTAAATAGTTGCAAGTCAAAGTTATGTATGAGAGCCAAGATGATTGTCTATAAAAAAGATGGTAGCCTCAGTTTAAATGTAGTGGATGGTGAGATATCACTGCACTCTGCTAACCCTACTGTGTATGGGGCAGGAGAGACGGATGTCCTGCACCTCTGCTACCCTACTGTGTATGGGGCCCCGGAGCAGACGGGTGTCCCGCACCTCTGTAACCCTACTGTGTATGGGGCCCGGGCAGACGATGTCATGCACCCCTGCTAACCCCACTGGTTATGGGGGCCCCCGGGGCAGAGGATGTCACTGCACCTCTGTAACCTACTGTGTATGGGGCCCCGGAGCAGACGGATGTCCTGCACCTTGCTAACCTACTGTGTATGGGGCCCGGAGCAGACGGATTCACTGCCCCCTCTGCTAACCCCCCCTGTGTATGGACCCGGAGCAGACGGATGTCACTGCACCTCTGCTAACCCTACTGTGTATGGGGGCCCCCGGGGAGACGGATGCACTGCACCTCTGCTAACCCCACTGTGTATGGGCCCCCGGGGCAGGGATTCACTGCACTCTGTAACCCTACTGTGTATGGGGCCCGGAGCAACGGATGTCACTGCACCTCTGCTAACCTACTGTGTATGGGGCCCCGGAGCAGTGGATGTCACTGCACCTTGCTAAACCCTACTGTGTATGGGCCCCGGGCAGAGGATGTCACTGCACCTCTGCAAACCCTACTGTGTATGGGGCCCTGGAGCAGACGGATGTCACTGCACCTCTGCTAACCCTACTGTGTATGGGGCCTGGAGCAGACGGATATCACTGCACCTCTGCTACCTTGTTGGGCCCCGGAGCAAAACGGATGTCACTGCCCTCTGCAACCCTACTGTGTATGGGGCCCCAGAGCGGGCGGATGTCACTGCACCTCTGCTAACCCTACTGTGTATGGGACCCCAGAGCAAGGGATGTCACTGCACCTCTGCAAACCCCTACTGTGTATGGGACCCCAGAGCAGACGGATTCACTGCACCTCTGCTAACCCTACTGTGTGGGGGGGCCCTGGAGCAGACGGATGTCACTGCACCTCTGCTAACCCTACTGTGTATGGGGCC
The DNA here is from genome assembly GCA_025379985.1 of Phyllomedusa bahiana. Lineage (NCBI taxonomy): Eukaryota > Metazoa > Chordata > Amphibia > Anura > Hylidae > Phyllomedusa > Phyllomedusa bahiana. The sequence continues at coordinate 10,242 of JAODAL010008225.1, read as the reverse complement.
CCGGAGCAGACGGATATCACTGCACCTCTGCTAACCTTACTGTGTATGGGGCCCCGGAGCAGACGGATGTCACTGCACCTCTGCTAACCAAGATGCACCAGCATAGAAGTTTTTTACATTTCCTGGCAGTATCGGACTTGCACTTCTGCTTATTGGCAATGGGTTGTCTTCTCTAATAAGCCTGGTTTTCTGCTTCATGGAACGAATGGACATTGGCATGACAGACAGAGAGCAAACACCCTGCAACCATTGCTGGAAGAACACAAGCTGGTGATTGCAGCATTATGGTCTGGGAAAAGTTTTTGTAGAATTCTCTGGGCAATTCACCCAAGTGGAAAGCGCTCTCAACCGACAGTCGTGCATTAGTATTCACACCCTTGTCCCTATAGTGATACTACGAGAAGCTGTGTACTATTCTTTATAGCAGGAAACCACAAGTCACAGCATTTGTCTCTTCAACAAAAAATGACTTGCGTCACTGCACCCACAAGGCGTGTACACCGGCTGCCGAGGAGGACCAGTGTGACTTCCTGTAGTGCAAAAACTTAGTTTCCCCTCTCTGTAACATACTGGGGTCTGTAGTGATAAACTGGGATTGGAAGGGGATTTTCAAAATAGGTGAAATCTACAGGAAAGCACAGTATGAGGCCAGTGCATTAGTATTCACACCCCTGTCTGTGTAGAGACTCTATGGGAAAGCTGTGGATTATTCTGTATAAGGATCTGGGGTCTTTAGTTATATACTGGAATTGGAGGACGGGGAGTGTAGGAGGCCTGGGATCTATGTGGCAGCACAGTTTGAGGCCAGTGCATTAGTATCCACACCCTTGTCCATATAATCTGCTATTCTATATAATGTACTGGGGTCTGCAGGGATATACTGGGGTTGGAGGGGGATGTGTAGGAGGGCTGGGATCTATGGGGCAGCACAGGGTGAGGCCAGTGCATTAGTATTCACACCCCTGTCCATAGAAAGATCCTATGTGGACTATTCCATTATTACGTACTGTGCTCTGTAGCGATATATTAGAATATACTGGGATTAGGGAAAATGTGCAAGGGGACTGAGATCTAGCACAATATGAAGCCGGTGCATTAATATTCACACCCTGTCTGTACAGAGATCCTATGTGGACTATTCCATACAATGTACTGGGGTCTGCAAGGATATACCGGGATTGGAGGAGGATGTGCAGGAGGGCTGGGATCTATGGGGCAGCACAGCATGAGGCCAGTGCATTAGAATACACCCTTATTCATACAGAGATACTATGTGGACTATTCCATGTAATGTACTTGGAGCTGTAGTGATGTACTGGTATATAGTGGGAGGAGGATGTGCAGGAGGGCGGGGATCTATAGGACAGAATAGTATGAGGCCAGTGCATTAGTATTCACACTCTTGTGTATACAGAGATCCTGTGGACTATTATTTATGTATTTATGGGATCAGAGGGCTCATATCTATGGGGCAGCACAGTAGGAGGCCAGTGCATTAGTATTCACACCTTTTTCCATACAGAAGTATGATGGGGATGAGCTCTGTACAATTACTCGTGGAATGTCCCTTTAAACCCAAAAAACTGGGATTGAAAACTGATGGAGCTTCTGGACACCTCTATCCACATCCTATATGCGAGCTGTGGACTATTCTGCATAAGGTTCTGGGGTGTGCAGGGATATACTGGAATTGGAGGGGGTGTGCAAGAGAGCTGGGTTCTCTGGTGCAGCACAGTATGAGGCCAGTGTATTAGTATTCACACCCCTGTCGATACAGAGATCCTATTCCATATTATGTACTGGAGTCTGTAGCGATATTCTGGGATTGGGGGGAATGTGCAGGGGAACCGAGATCTTTGGAGCAGCATAGTATGAGGCCAATGCATTAATATTCACACCCCTGTCTGTACAGAGATCCTACATGGACTATTCCATCCCTATAATGTACTGGGGTCTGCAGGAATATACTGGGATCAGTGGGGGGGGGGATGGGCAGGAGGGCTGGAATCCACGGGGAAGCACATAATGAGGCCAGTGCATTAGTATTCACACCTTTGTCCATACACAATTAGAATAGGGATGAGCTCTCTACACCTGGAATGTCCCTTTAAACCCGCACAGCTGGGATTGAAAACTGCAATCTCAGATGGAGCTTCTAGATGCCAGTGCATTAGTATTCACACCTTTACCCATACAGAGATCCTATGTGAACTATTCCAGGTAATACACTGGGGTCCATAGTGATATACTAAGATCTGCAGTGACATACTGGGATTGGAGTGGGATGTGCCAGTGCATAAGTATTCACATTCTTGTCCATACAGAGATCCTATGTGGATTATTCCATATTATGTAATGGGGTCTGTAGCGATATATTAGGATATAGTGGGATTGGAGGGGTGGGGGGGAGGGTGCAGGGGGGCTGAGATCTAGCAAAATATGAGGCCAGTGCATTAATATTCACACCCCTGTCTATACCGAGATCTTATGTGGACTATTCCATATCATGTACTGGAGTCTGAAGGAATATACTGGGGTTGGAGGGGATGCGTAGAAGGGCTGGGATCTATGGGGCAGCACAGGATGAGGCCAGTGCATAAGTATTCACACTCTTGTCCATGCAGAGATCCTATGTGGACTATTCCATATAATGTACTGGGGTCTGCAGGGATATACTGGGGTTGGAGGGCTAGGATCTATGGGGCAGCACAGTATGAGGCCAGTGCATTAGTATTCACACCTCTGTCTGTACAGAGACCCTAGGTGGACTATTTCATATTATGTACTGAGATATGTAGTGATATACTGGAGTCTGCAAGAATATACTGGGATCAGAGGGGGATGTGCAGGAGGGCTGGGATCTTTGGGGCAGGACAGTATGAGGCCAATGCATTAATCTTCACACCCCTGTCTGTACAGAGATCCTATGTGGACTATTCCATATAATGTACTAGGGTCTGCAGGAATATACTGGGATCGGAGGGGGATGTGCAAGAGGGCGGGGATCTACAGGTAAGCATAGTATGAGGCCAGTGCATTAGTATTCACACCTTTGTCCATACACAATTATAATGGGGATAGGCTCTGTCCAATTACTCCTGGAATGTCCCTTTAAGCACAACTGGGATTGAAAACTGCAATCTCAGCTGGAGCTTCTAGATGCCAGTGCATTAGTATTCACACCCTTACCCATACAGAGATCCTATGTGAACTATTCCATGTAATACACTGGGGTCCATAGTGATATACTAGGGTCTGCAGTGACATACTGGGATTGGAGTGGGATGTGCTGGAGGGGGATCTATAGGGCAGCACAGTATGAGGCCAGTGCATTAGTATTCATACCCTTACCCATACAGAGATCCTATGTGAACTATTCCATGTAATACACTGGGGTTCATAGTGATATATAAGGATATAGTGGGATTGGGGGGGGGGGGGGGGGGGAGTGCAGGGGGACTGAGATCTAGCACAATATGAGGCCAGTGCATTAATATTCACTCCCCTGTTTATACAGAGATTCTATGTGGACTATTCCATACTGGAGTCTGCAGGAATATACTGGGGTTGGAGGGGGATGTGTAGGAGGGCTGGGATCTTTGGGGCAGCACAGTGTGAGGCCAGTGCATTAGTATCCACACCCCTGTCCATATAATGTACTGGGGGTCTGCAGGGCTATACTGGAGTCTGCAGGCATATACATTGGGATATACTGGAGTTGGAGGGGATGCGTAGAAGGGCTGGGATCTATGGGGCAACACAGGATGAGGCCAGTGCATTAGTATTCACACTCTTGTCCATGCAGAGATCCTATGAGGACTATTTCATATTATGTACTGAGGTCTGTAGTTATATACTGGAGTCTGCAAGAATATACTGGGATCAGAGGGGGATGTGCAGGAGGGCTGGGATCTTTGGGGCAGGACAGTATGAGGCCAGTGCATTAGTATTCACAACCTGGTCTTTACAGAGATCCTATGTGGACTATTCCATATTATGTACTGGGGGCTGTAGCGATATACTAGGATATAGAGATTAGGGAGGGGAAGTGCAGGGGGACTGAGATCTTTGGGGCAGAACAATATGAGACCAATGCATTAATCTTCACACCCTTGTCTGTACCGAGATCCTATGTGGACTATTCCATATAATGTACTGAGATCTGCAGGAATATACTGGGATCAGAGGGGGATGTGCAGGAGGACTGGGATCTACAAGGAAGCATAGTATGAGGCCAGTGCATTAGTATTCACACCCCTTTCTTTACAGAGATCTTATGTGGACTATTTCATATTAAGTACTGGGGACTACAGGGATATACTGGGGTTGGAGGACTTGGATTTATGGTGCAGCACTGTAGTAGTCACACCCCTGTCCATACAGAGATCCTATGTGGACTATTCCATATAATGTACTGAGGTCTGTAGCGATATATTAGGACATAGTGAGATTGGGGGGGGGACTGAGATCTAGCACAATATGAGGCCAGTGCATTAATATTCACACCCCTGTCTATACAGAGATCCTATGTGGACTATTCCATATAAATTACTGAGGTCTGCAGGGATATAGTGGGATTGGAGGGGGATGTGTAAGAGGGCTGGGATCTATGGGGCAGCACAGTATGAGGCCAGTGCATTAGTATTCACACCCCTGTCCATACTTAGATCCTATGTGGACTATTCCATATTACGTACTGGGGTCCGCCAGGACATACTTGGATACTATGGGGTCCGCGGGGATATACTGGGGCAACACAGGATGAGGCCAGTGCATTAGTATTCACACCCCTGTCTGTACAGAGATCCTATGTGGCCTATTCAATATTAGGTACTGGGGTCCGCAGGGATATACTGGGGCAGCACAGGACGAGGACAATGCATTAGTATTCACACCCCTTTCCATGCAGAGATCCTAAGTGGACTCTCTCATATTATGTAATGGGGTCTGTATCGATATAGTAGAATATAGTGGGATTGGGGGTGGGGACATGCAGGGGGACTGAGATCTAGCACAATATGAGGCCAGTGCATTAATATTCACACCCTTATCCATAGAGATCCTATGTGGACTATTCCATATTATATACTGGCATCCGCTGGGATATACCAGGATACAATGGGGTCTGCGGGGCTGGGATCTCTGGGACAGCACAGGTCGAGGCCAGTGCATTAGTATTCACACCCCTGTCTGTACAGAGATCCTATGCGGACTATTCCATATAATGTACTGGGGTCCGAGGGCTGGGGTCTCTGGGGCAGCACAGGTTGAGGCCAGTGCATTAGTCTCCACACCCCCGTACACACTGTCTAGAGCAGATGGAACTCCCCTTGAAGTGCCCGCTCGGTGCAGGATACTTCTCCCATTGGGGCCAGGACTGTGCAGAAGTTCTCGTGTCCCCGGTCCGGGCTCTGCACCACTTCTCGCAGGGGCATGTGTGCAGGACACCTCCCCGGCCTGCCCGCCCCATTACCTGCACCATGATGGCGAGCCGCAGCGACTCTTTGGCGATGTTGTCCCCGCATTTCTTGCAGGAGGCGCGGCCGCTCTTGGCGTACTCGGCCCGGTAGAGCTTGTCGGCGCTGTCGGCCATGGCTGCAGGAAGAGATGAGTCGCACACACAGCACAGGAGGACCAGCGGCGTGGAGCCAGGAGCCCGCCACACAACAAACCAGGCCGGAGCAGCCGCGCGCCGAGCGATCGCCGCCCCGCACACAGCGCTCTGCCGATCGGCGCTCGATTACTCCTCCCTGCAGCGAGATAGAGGAGATAACGGGGCTGGGACGGGACGTCACGTGGTCGGGAGGACGCGCGGCTGAGGGGTTGTGGTGCTTATTCTACCCCAACATGAGCCACGTGACTGCTCTGAGGGTCTGGAGGGGCCCTAATGTGGCCCCAGTATGTTGACAATGAGTTATGGGAGATTATTTAGCTTTTCGTGCTATAAATTGGCCAACACTTCTCTTCATAGTGATAGAGACCTCAAATCTGACTCCTCAAAGTGGTAGAAACCCAAGAACAGACTCCTCAAAGCGATAGAGACCCCATATCTGACTCCTCAGAGTGGTAGAGGCCCCAGACTCCTCAAAGTTATATAGATCCGGACCAGAGTCCTCAAAGTTATATAGATCCCAGACCGACTCCTCAAACTGATAGAGACCCCAGATCAGACTCTTCAAAGTGATAGAGACCACAGACCAGACTCCTCAAAGTGATAGAGACCCCAGACCAGACTCCTCAAACTGATAGAGACCCCAGGTAAGACTCCTCAAAGTAGTACAGAGCCTAGACCAGACTCCTCAAAGTTATAAAGATCCCAGACCAGACTCCTCAAAGTGATACAGACCCCAGACCAGACTCCTCAAGTATACAGACCCCAGACCGACTCCTTTAAAGTGATACCCGGCCCAGACCAGGACTCACCTCAAAGTGATACAGAGCCAAGACCAGACTCCTCAAAGTGATACAGAGCCCAGACCAGACTCCTCAAAGTTATACAGAGCCAAGACCAGACTCCTCAAAGTTATAAAGATCCCAGACCAGACTCCTCAAATTTATAGAGACCACAGACAAGACTCCTATAAAGACCCCAGACAAGACTCCTATAAAGACCCCAGACAAGACTCCTCAAAGTTATACAAAACCCAGACCAGACTCCTCAAAGTTATATAGACCCTGACCAGCGTCCTCAAAGTTATAAAGATCCCAGACGAGACTCCTCAAAGTGATAGAGACCCCAGACCAGACTCCTCAAAGTGATAGAGACCCCAGACTAGACTCCTCAAAGTGATACAGACCTCAGACCAGACTCCTCAAAGTGGTAGAAACCTAAGACCAGACTCCTCAAAGTGTTAGAGGCCCCAGAAATGACTCCTCAAAGTGGTAGAGTCCCCAGACCAGACTCCTCAAAGTGATACAGACCCCAGACCAGACTCCTCAAAGTGATACAGACCCCAGATCTGACGCCTCAAAGTGATACAGACCCCAGATCTGACGCCTCAAAGTGATACAGATCCCAGACCAGACTCCTCAAAGTGATAGAGACCCCAGACCAGACTCCTCAAAGTGATACAGAGCCCAGACTAGACTCCTCAAAGTAACATGAATCCCATATCTGACTCCTCAAAGTGATATAGACCGCAGACCAGACTCCTCAAAGTAATATAGATCCCAGACTCCTCAAAGTGAAATAGACCCCAGACCAGACACTGCAAAGTGATAGTGACCCCAGACCAGACTCCTCAAGGTTATACAGACCCCAGAAAAGACTCCTCAAAGTTACAGACCCCAGACCAGACTCCTCAAAATTATGCAGACCCCAGAAAAGACTCCTCAAAGTTACAGACCCCAGACCAGACTCCTCAAAGTTACAGACCCCAGATCAGACTCCTCAAAGATACAGACACCAGGCCAGACTTCTCAAAGTTATATAGAGCCCAGACAAGAATCCTCAAAGTTATACAGACACCAAACCAAACTCCTCAAAGTTATACAGACCCCAGACCAGAATCCTCAAAGGCAAATACATATATAGCCCCCTTAATAGGTAGTTAAATAGGCCCCTCAAGGTAGGTAGATATATAAGCCCCTCAGCAGGTAGGTAGATATTTAGGCACCTTAATAGGTAGGTATATTGGTCCCCTAGGTAGGTAGGTAGATATATAGGCTCCTTAGCAGGTTGGTAGGTTCATAGGTCCCTCAGTAGGTACTTATATAGGCCCCCTCAGTAGGTAAATGGATATATATGCCCCTTAATAGGTAGGTAGGTAGGTAAATAGGCCCATCAGTAGGTAAATATAAAGGTCCTTAATAGGTAGGTAGGCAAATAGGCCCATCAGCACTTAGATAGATATATAGGCCCCACAGACGGTTGGTAGGTATATATGCCCCCTCAGTTGATAGATATGTAGACCCCTCAATAGGTCGATAGTTATATATGCCCCCCAGTAGGAAGATAGGTATGTAGGTGCCCTCAGTGGGTAGGTAGATAAACAGGCCGCTCAGTAGTTAGGTAGATATATAGGCCCCCCCAATAGGTAGGTATTTAAGGCCCCTCAGTAGGAAGATAGGTATATAGGCCCCCCTCAGTAGTTAGATTGGTAAATAGTCTTCCCAGTAGGTAGGTATAAAGGCAACCAGTAGGTATACAGATTCCCTTATTAAGTAGGTATATAGGGTCCTGCAGCAGGTAGATAGGTGTATAGACGACCCCCCCTCAGCAGATAGGTATGTACTTCCCCCAGTAGGTAGGTATACACAGCCCTCAGTAGGTATGTATATAGGCCCCCTCGGTAGATACGTATATAGCCCCTCAGTGGGTAGGTAAGTGTATAGGCCCCTCTGTATTTAAGTATATATATAAGCACCTCACTAGGTAGGTAAGTATATTGCCCCCCACCCTGTTGGTAGGCATGTAAGGCTCCTCAGTAGGTAGGTCGGTATATAGTCCCCCCAATAGGTAGGTATATAAGCCTTTAGTTAGTAGGTATACAAGCCCCCCAGTAAGTAGGTATGTACACCACCGTTCAAAAGTTTGGGGTCACCCAGACAATTCTGTGTTTTCCCTGATACTTTTATTTATCAGTTGCAAATTGAATAGAAATCTCGTCCAGACATTGACAAGGTTAGAAATAATGATTTTTACTTGAAATAATAATTTTCTACTTCACACGTTGCTTTCGCGCTCCCTTGGCAGCAATTCCACTTTGCAGCCCTTTGGGCATTTAAGTGTTAATTTTTGTAGGAAATCTGGAGGAAATTTCACCCCAGCTTCCATACCCCCTCACAAGTTGGTTTGGGCTTATTTGCCTTTTTTGGTCCCTACGGTAAAGGCTGCTCCCAAACCTCAATGGGGTTAGATCTGGTGACTGTGCGGCCCCACTCCATTACAGATAGAAACCACTCCTGCTTTTCCCAAATATTTCCTGCATCATTTGGAGGTGGCTTTGGGTCTTTTGTCCCTTTGCAGTATGAAACTGCCCCAAACCCAGCGCCCCCCCACGGGTAGGCATGGCGTTGCAGAAGGATGATAGCCTTCCTTATTAAAAATCCCTTTTCCCTTGTACAAATCCCAAATTTTCCCACACCAAAACCCCCCCAGCCCAACACATGCCCTCCCCCAGCCCCAACCCCACCTACATGACCTCCACCACCCCAAAAGCAACCCAAAACCATCCTGCTCCACCACACCAAAGCCCCCCCAACCATCCATGCCTCCACCACACCAAAGAAACCCCCAGACCATCAAAAAAACCCCAAAACAACCCCCCCCCCTCCCCAGACCTACCAGCACAAAGAAAAAAATAATACAAGGGGCAAATACCTCACCATACATTCACCATATACTGCTACCAATCAAATCCCTATACCAACCAAAATTACCAATAACACTATTACTTGGAACCATTATTTCCCCCAGAACACGACCCCAAATTACCACCAAAATAATACGAATAATAACCCTACACAAATTTCTGATCATACACAAAGACCAAAACGTCTAAAAAATAATTAAATATAAATTTTACCATAAAATGGGTTTTATACGTAACAGGGCCCGCAAATGTAAAAACCACCATCATGACCATATAGTGGTTTGACACCAGTGTACACAGGCCGCAGATGTATATAACCACCATAAAGTGACCAATATGGGAGCACCCGTGTACAAGCTCTCGACGATTTAACCACAAAACGTGACCAATAGGGTAGACACCCGTGTACAAGGCTCTGCAGAGTAATATAACCACCATACAGTGACCATATGTGGTAAAAACCAGTGGGAAAAGGCCCCTGCAGCGTAAAATTACCCCTTTCAGTGACCATATTGGGTAGACAGCAGTGTACCCACAGGGTCTCAGACTGGGTAAATTACCCCCATAAGGGCCATATAGTTGGGTAGGCACATTTTTACACAGGCTCTGGGGGGGAGACTGTATATAACCACCAAACAGTTACCATATATTTTAAATAGCAAATGGGAAAAACCCCGGCTCTGCCCGACTGTATTAACCCCCCATACATGACCTATGGGTGGTAGAAAAAACAGGTAAACAGGCTCTGCAACGTATTTACCTCCATACATGACCATTTATGGTAGACACATGTTACACAGCCTTTAGACATATAAGTATTCCGTGCAGTTACATCTTTGACTCACAGGGGACGTTTCTCTGACCATCGTTGACTTTTTCTTTTGTTCTGCATCCGGTCCACCGCCATCTTGATGACATTCCCCCCCCA